>JAQFXM010003728.1:0-19215 GCA_034693345.1 Entomobrya multifasciata
TGGAAGGGTGGTAAAAATTTCTTAGTTCGGAAGGGTGTGGATGGGAGTGCTGTAGATGCAAGATGCAAAGATGGATGCGTGGATGGACTGCAGAACCATTTGTCAATAAGAACAAAATGATCAAGCAAAATACGGTCGTAGTTAATGCAACCAGCTTAAACTTTTTGTTTGCCACTTACTCATAACGATAAAAATGACAATATTGCAAAAAGCATTCACACATGAGGGTCATTGAAAGTTCCAAGAGTGCGAATATTTAACTTATGTTCTGAAGAATCAGTTCCATAAATTAATGCATTGTAAAAAATAAACAAGCAGAGTAAATAGACACAGTTTAAATAGCAACAGCTGCAGAGTACATGGTAATTAATATGATGTAATCTGCGTTTTCATTTGTGCCGCCGTAAATTTTGCTTGGTGAATGGATGGCAGTGTTAAGTATTTTGGATGGGTGTCGGAGGGGTTTTCGAGATCTCGGAAGGGCAGTGGAAGGGTGACTACTTTTTTTCCTTGCTCGGAAGGGCAGTGGAAGGGTTACTACGTTTTTTCTGTGCTCGGAAGGGTGGATGGATGGAAGGGTTAAGAAAAAACTAGTTAGATGGAGGGATGGATGGAGTGCAAATTGGTTTGCAGAGCACTGGTGGCTTGGCTATATATGTAAATACTTTATGTCAACTTTACAGTCTACACAATGCGCTTTCCCGTTGAAAATGAATTTGATTTTGTTTTAACTTCCGAAATGTTATTAATATTTTTGGTTGCGACTTACTTCTGTTTACATTGCAGTTTATTAATTATTACATCGAAAAGGTGCAATTTTCTATAAATAAAACAACATCTATTTTTTTCTTATGGCATAATTATACCATTTTATTTTCTATAATAACCTTCCTCATTATAGTTACCACGAAACAAAAGTTTTTGTTTTTCATAGAACAAGTTTTTTTTTCATTCGGGACTTTATTACTGCTGGATTTTTCACAGAATTTAATTAATACCTTTAGATGGAATCCCCAAAGCGAACAAAAAACTTTTTTTTTGGGAAAATCGTTTCCGACTCTGATAATGAAGTCCTGCATAATCACCATCACCACCGTTCCACCATCCCCATGGATTAATATTTCTAAGCTTTTGGAAGTTCCAAACTTGATAGATGAATAAAAATAGGAAGGATGGAGAAAGACTGCCAAAGGAGAAACATGACAGGAATTCATTATTTATTATTATAAAAAAATATGAAACCGAAACAAAAGAATATAAGTAAAAACAAAACAGCACACAGGTGAGCACTACACTGGACAAAATCATATATTGGAAATTTTTTGGGGGTCCCGTTGGGATTATAATTATTTGCAGAGATAATATGGATACGTAACGACTCACCTGAGGATACGCTCCACAACCACAACTCATCATTATGACAAGGTAAAATAATTTATTTCCTTAGTTTGTATTGTTTTCAGTATCATTAATAAATACAAAACATTGCAAATGAAACATGATTTTCATGGAAACTGATAATAATGTAAATAAATAGTTTATTTTAACACTATTTAAAATGGTATAAAACTTCTCTCGTAATCCTTCAGCTTACGTTTTATGAGTGAAGCTTTGAATTAACCAAAGTAAATGTATTTTGTGTTTATGTGACTTGATTCTCTAAATTAATCCATGTAAAAGAAACATAAATTTCATTAATATTATGAATCCCCATCCCCACTTATCCCCTGTCCAAAAAAAAACTTTTTTTCGTTATCGAATTAATCTCACCATCATTTTCATTAAGTTTTAATCCAATGAACAAAAAGGCTCATATTAAAACATAAAAATATTATAGACTCTAGACAGACATCTTGTAACATGTCTATTATTACATTATCCAATATGCATAGGTCACTAATCTCAAGTACATTTTAAAATCAAATTAGCAAACACGCACGCCCGTTGCTTCTGATGAGAAGAAGGAATAGTTTCAATGGGATTTGCATAATACATTTTACATACCTATGCATATATGATGCATATATACTGTAACAGTCCATTGTTATAAAATATATGTATATGAAATGAAGTAAAGCCTCTTGTTCTACTGCTGCTGCTGCTGTTGAAGATCCCAATGATTTTATTTGATGATGATGATGATGATGAGAGAATTGGATTTTTGACAGTAACTGATTTTCCTGTTCATTATTACTGCAAAATGGATAGATAGAGATGCAGCAGGGAAAGCAACAACGTAACGAGAAAGTGAAAACTATCGGGACTCTGTAGTTCGTCGGACCGCTCCCGCTGCTGCCACTCTTCCATCATTACTCTGAACTGAGCTTTGAGGAGGAGGATAAGTGCATTTAAGTCGAGAGCGATAGAGCTAGAGTATTAGTTAGGTAGTCAGAGAAAGAGTCAGAATCACAGAGTGAATTCCCTCTTTTATGCATACATATTTTCAAAGTAGACTGCCAAAAAATTCTGTGAAACATTTATATTGTTCACACGACACGGCACAAGAGAAAATTGAGGCTTGAGAAGAGAAGGTAATTTTTTTGGTAGGTATGATGGAATGATGATGTGAAAAGTAAAACAGAGTTTTCAGGAAAGTAAAGCATACATGAGAACGTAACAGTTTCATAAGTAGTATCCAGTGTTGAAAAAGTTGGAATAATTTTTCATTTTTGATATTTTAAGTTTTTGGGTTGTGATTTAAGTTGTATGGAAAAAAGGTACGCATCGGCATAAGTGCAAACTGCCCTTTCCATTTGTTACAAAGGAAAAAGGGAAGCACATTTTTTTGGAATAGAGTAGCCAAGTCATTTTATATTGAAGAGGGAGAGGGAATTGGAGAAATTGAATGCTCTGAACCACAAAAATTTTGTGAGATTGAATGCCTCAGAATAAATCTAACTCTTTTAGTAAAAGGTATGTATGTAAAGAGGGTGTACAGTGTACATATGTAGTAAACGCGTAAGTTTTTAGGTTAGTGGTTTGGTTACATGATTTTTTTTTAACTTGGAGAAAATATTTATGTATGGTTTACAAAGTTGTGTGACAACACAGGGGCAATAATGTAATATGAATTTTCTGTAAACTTAAAGTCATTTCGAACTTGTATGTATAGTTAACATTTTAAATTGAGGTGTGTGTCTACCTTGTTTGCAATAACCAGTCGTTGCTTTTTTGGCAGGTCTATGCAAAAAATACTACGCATATCATCATAATACACAATATCATTACAAAATATTTACGATACCCACAGGTAATAATATTTATGTACTGGAATATTTCTTTTATGAGAATGTAGGTTTTTCAAAAAAGCACGTGGAATATGGAGACGGAGAGAAAAGCAAACGGTTAGAAAATAAAATAGTAGTTGCTTTCTCCCCTCAGAATACTATTGCAATGCAAACTTTGTTTGGAATGATTTCTTTTTATGGGACTATAGCTTGATACATTACTGTTGTAGTTGTGCCAACATAATATGAGCAGTAATGTCAATAAATGTACTTAATACTAACCGCAAAGAATGGGAATGAAGGTGGAGAGGAAGAGAGTGGTATTGGTATACCGAGAAAAAATCTAATTCTTCGTTGAGGTTAGCAAGTATGTTTAGTACTGTTAGCTAAACAGCAGCGGTAACTTTTTCTTGTCAGTTTATTTTTCAGACTCTACGGTATCATCGGTAGGACGAAATGGGTTATTCATCAAAATCGGCTTAGCCATACAATATGAATGGTGTGGAGGAAATTACTTTTTTGCATATTATATATTTCATTGCACCGTCTCTTATTTTGGGGAAAGTGTGCATAGTTATCAGTATCAAGTACCTGCATCATCGCATCGCTCACAATTGCAGCGTTAAAATGAAAGTATACATAATATGTAAGCAAAGGTGAAATTGATTCAGTTTCTGAAGAAAAAATGTATATGACCATTTATTCATGTAGTTTTGAAATATAGCCTTGTAAATGTGCATAGAGTGTGGGAAAGGAAAAAAGTTTACATTTCACTCAAACCACACATATGGGACGACCACCACAAATGTGAAAGAATTTGGAAGGGGTAAAGAATTTCAAGGGAAATGGGTACGGTGCAATGCAACACATGCCAAATGCGTAGATGGCAGAGAACTGAACTCTTTTAAGGCTATAGATAACCAATAGCTTTAGTTGGGATTATCAGAGGGTGTGTAAGGTATCCACGTGTTGGCAAATTTTTTTCCACCAAAGTGTTCATGTGGGTCATCTTAAAGTACAGTAATTTAACACTTGGAAAAGGAAAAAAAATTAGAATTAAACTCTTTTGTTTTAGAAAGTTGGGTAGTAGTAGAAGCACTAAAAAAGAATCCTGATAAAGTGGTCAGATGAAAAGTAAGAAGAAAAAAACAGAATAAATCCCTTCATCAATTATTCATCCCATTTTCTCTTGCTGCCACCGTTTCTCACTTTTCTCACTTGCATTTTTTTTCGGAAGAAAACTCAATTCAACTCTTTGTGAATTAAGTTGCTTCACTCACTACATGTCAGTAGAATTGCATCAATCACAACAACTGGAAAGAAGGGAAGAGGTTTAAAAACAAATCGAAAAAGAAAAATTCAACAAGGCATTTATACAATCTAGTGTTCAGCTCTTTCAACTCAAACAAGTTGAGTGATGATGAAAATGAAGGAGAGCCGAGAGACTTTCAATTTTATGAGCATCCAAATCAACATCTGATGCAGGTAGGTATCGTATCTCTGTATTTATATTCCATCTAACTCTTCTTTTTGGTTTAACAATGGATTTAGTTCAGACTCAGACTCCAATCCACCAGATCAATCCTTCATTCCTCTATGCAATCACCTACCTAAGTAAATACGCAAAAGTAAAAACTTTTCACATCTACTTTTCATCAGAGAGACGAGTCAAGTGAGAGAAAGTGAAGACGTGCATACGATAAAAACTGCCAAACCTTTTATCATCATCAGACTCAGACATGCATACATTCATGCATAAGATGATGGTAAACACCTTCTACGTAATTAAAAATGTATACACAAGACAATCAACTTTTTTTTCTTTTTGCTTTGTATTTTCTCCCGAGTTTTTTATTTCTAGAACTTGAACAACCAACAAAATTGAAAATATTCCGTTCTGAATCTCCGCTTTATTTCCATCGAACCCCCCCCCCCAAATAAAAGTACGGTCATATGCAAAAAAAAAAAAATGAAACAGGATTTCTTTTGTATTCGCAATTTTTTTTTGCTAGCATTTATGCATTATGTATTAACGCTCATTATAAAGGTTATGTCGGTTCGGTGTAAACAAAAAAAAAAGGATTTTTTGTTGATTGATACAAATATTTTTGATGTAAGCTGGTTTTTTTCATGTTCTCAACTAAAATAAAAGGCTATAGTTTATTTATATTTACCCTTTTTTCTTAAGCGTTACCTTCATCGCATTTCTTCACATTACAGCTACTATCCTCCACTCAATGCTGAAAACGACAAACAACTGTTTGAATTAAGCGAAAAAAGAAGAAAATTCACCAGGCACAACCTCTACCTTGTTTCTAGTATTTTCTCTTGTTTCTTTTTTTTTGCTCGGATCATTTATGAAACAGACAGAAAGACAGAAACTCTAGAGCTTCAGGTCTGCATACGAACGAAGTGAGTATCTCAGATTTTTACTGTTATATTTTTTCTTCTTCTTTTCCAGCCCGTCTGGTATTTTCTTAAAGAAAAGCAGCTCAAAAAGATCCATCCACCACCCAAACCAAACCATCAGCCATTTCATCGCCATTGCTATGATGATCATCATCCATTCCAAAACGAGAAAAACGTATCTGTACTTTATTCACTTCACTATACATTTATATTGCTCTGCTCGTTACTACTGTACATATCCAACATCCAACAACGCCCGCCGCCCGCCTAAACTACCCTGTCCTAGCCTGACGAAAACGTGCACCAGAAGAACAAGTGGAAATAGAAGAAAGAGGAAAATTCCAAAGTTTTCTTAGAAAACGAGGAGTAGTTGAACGAGTACACAAGGAAATTGTGGAATTTGAAACATTCCTCAACCCTTTAATATTAAACTAAAAAAATGTACATGTAATGAATTATTTACAGAGAAAAACCCAACCATCATACCACCACCAAAACATATATAAAGAATAAAGAACAATAAAAATATCCTTCAGTATTTTCTCAGTTTACCTTTATTAGTTTATTCGCATTTTGACCAAAAAAAAGAGAATAAAATATATAGAGCTTGTATTTTTAGCAGCACACGTCTCAATGTTAATGTTAGTTACTTGTATCTTATTTTCCATTTATAGTTTGCAGGGATACAAGAGAAAGAATAAAAAAATTGGATTTCACCAGCTTACATTTTGGAACGTTTGGAACAAGAAGAAAATAATTCACAAAAGATAATTGCAATGATTAGCGATTAGGCAAGCAGTGAAACAGAAATAAAAGCCATCAGTCAAGTGGAAAGTAGACAATAAATGTATATTAGTAAGCCATGCTTGCTCTATATATTTTTTTCCTGGTTTTTGGTGATTCCTGATTGCTCGCTTTTTTTAGCCCAGCTCAATGGAATTGAAATGTGTATTGCATTTAAGCCTGTGATATTATGTTCCCTTTTCTTGAATTTTATTGAAGCAATAAACTTTTTTATACCTAGTTGAGTGGGTATCCTACGGAGTATTACGTTCAAACAAAGTACTATAAAACCTTCTAAAACGGAGAGATAGATGGACAGATAGCCTTTGGTGATACGGTAAAAGTCTAACAATAAAAAACCAATCATTGTTTACTTACACAAGCGGTGGTAGATGTTGTGGTGTGTGGTGTAAAATGCAGCTAATATGAATATACACCACCCAGCATAACCAAACCACACAAGTTCAGTAGTAAGTTTAATATCATTTTCTATAGGATTTTTCTTCAGGGTTTTTCTCTCTCTTTCTATCTAGCCATCTTTCTATTTGGGGTGTGTAGGATGGAATTGATTTAAAGATGGCAAGAGAGACATAACAAGGAAATATCATTACAGGTATCAAATTTGCTCCTTTTTTACTACACCACACCACCATCTTATCTTGCTTGCTACACTTGAAAAAAAACTAACCTTTGGAGAAATTGCAGTAAATAGATAGATAGATGTAATGTATTGATCATAATAATAATGGTATATGGTAGGCCACTTCTTGTAAATTGAATTCCTCTTTTTTCGAAAATGTTGGTAAAGGTGATATCCTAAATTTGAGGTGCTGTTATAAACTACTTGTCTGGGTGAAACTGCTAAAAAAACAGGTTCCCCATTCAACAAGGTTGTTGTGACGATGTAAAAGTAAGGAAACTTCAAAACATGCATGTAGACAAAGTTATATATTTGCCTATTACAAATATTTCTTTTTTTTAGCAAGAGTATTTAAAAAAAAAAGAAATACACACATGAACACGCTAAGAGTAAAAAAGTGGTAACAAATTCTGCACAAGTATTTTTCATGGAAGGGTGATCCAATTGAATTATGTATTGAATACAATTTACTCCTCCACTACCATTACCATCATCATCACATTCACCAGCAAAAAATATATATATAACTTTTTACAACATGTGTACTAACCAAACAATGTAATGTGAGAAGAAGATGTGTATGCGTTCTGTATTATGAATAAAAAAAATTGCAACATAAACGAGCTAAACAAATTCAATGACGTTGATGATGAGACTCGACGACTACTTGATACAACGAAGATGTTGATAGCTTTGATGGCGACGACGGCGGCGAAAAAAATAAGAATGAAAATTCCAGTGATCATGGCTGCTATAATAGTACATACTGCTGTTTAACCAAACTTAGAAATTTGAGCAGAAAAAAAGACGAGTAATATTACAAGGAACATAACAATGTTGAATATATTTTTGGAGGAAAGAAAATAAGATCGAGAGACCTTCCTACTTTACTCACTTTTCTCTCTTGTTTTTAAGAAAAAGAGAGGAATTCAATATAAATGGGAAAAGCAGTGAGAAAAAAAAGTGATGGGGTAATTTTATGAATGGCATCCGCATAATTTATTGCTCATGGAAAAAGGAAATGTTGAGCGTGTAGAAAAAAATACACAAAAATACACAGCAAATGTACACATATTTTTCCGGCATAATGACATTATATTCTACGACTACCCAGAGAAGATCGATCTGGATATATATTTAATAAGTTATTGTACAAAGCATACGTTTTTTATTTCGGTCTCAAAGCAAACTAAATTAAAAATCAAAGGAAGTCGTTGATAAAAAGAAATATATGATAAATGTATTGGCGTAATACTTAAGAAGAACAACAAAAAGAAAAAGCAAAATAGAATTTTTGTGTTGTATTGTTATTCTTTTTTTTCAAAGAGAGATTCCATTACACACTTGAGACTCTTTTGTAGTTTTAGTATCATGAGTTATTATGGTAGGAGTAGTTTTTAGTTTTATGAACTGAAAAAAAGGAAGAAAAAAAATACCGGCTAGGAGGAGACGGAGACTCATTCACTCAGACTCGCTGTATTCATCAGTAAATAAATGACTACCACGCACAAGCAATAAACTGATGATAAGAATGCATTGTGAATTATATGTCAGTGAAAACAGTTATTTTCCCTTAATCAACTGTTATACATACATGATACACGTATTATGATACGGGTTGGTATGAAGTATGAATATATTCCAAAAGAACAGATTTTTCGGTTGGACAAGCGAATAACCACAACAATTCCTCTACTTGTACTACTACATCACAAAATTGTGTTTAAACGGCAGAGACGGATAAGCTTAAATTGATACACGGCCGCCCGCTGGAGAATAAAAGGAGATTTTTTTTACAAAAGTAAATACACCAAACGAGAATGTATTCTTTTTTTGTAGTAATTGCGTATCATTATTATCAGAAAAGTCATTATTTCCATTATGTATAGTTTACTTTGAATCCTTTACCCAAAGCCATATAGACTTCTTAAGTATCTCATAACATTTCATCAGAGACTCAAAAACGTTATCTCCTAAAACAAGATATTTCCTTTTCTTGTCTACATATTTTCTATTGTTCAATGCACACACACACACACGTGGTTTTGGTTATCTCCCTTCTTTTCTATCTATTTGATAGGCTACACAAAACATGCACATTATTAGTTCCCCAGGCTATAATATGCATGTTGATCCCATGCATGTGTACGCACAGTGTATTTTATCCTTTCACTAAAGAAAAAAATAAATATCTTGACATCCGATGCTATATGAGATGAGCATCCGATCCGTATCCGCTGTTGGAAACTGGTAAAGAAATTGTCTGCTTTATTTCTACTCCATTCCACCACTACTGCAATGCTGCCTTACTTTCATAGAATAAAAAAGGAACAGTGAAAGTGTTCCATCCATTTACCCATGAAAATTCCACCCATGTTCGCCATGACTGCCCTGATAATTGTTCGGAAAACGGTATTTATCGGTTACACATTAGTAACGGCATGTTACCTCTGTGCCCTGCCTTTTCTGTTCCGTTGATCTTTTCCAAAGTGGAATTGCGAGTGAAGCCATATGCCATGCAATCATCATCAAATCATTACACACAGCAAAACGCTACAAATTCCCTTGTCCCCTTTTCCCTTAATTGCTACTGTGGAGCAATAGCACTCAAACAAACGTGGTGGTGGTGATGAGTGGTAAAATTTATTTTGTGATTCTACGTGGCTAACCGCAAGTTACAGTCTCAAAGCACCACCACCAACTACCACCGCATCACACAATCAACGTAAACAAATACAGCGAACCCAACCAGACAGATAATTTACCAAAAAAAAAGAAACTCTTTTCTTCTGGCAAACTAAACCACTTGCTCCACAGCATAAAAAAAATCCAAGGAGAAAATATATAAATTAGTTTGAAGCTCACCAAGCTGCCTGTCTGCCTGAAAACATTGCAATTTTCTTTTCCACTGAAATTTTCACTCACAACTTTCTGTCCTACTTTTTTTACTGTTGCAATTTCCCCGTTTCGCAATGGTGTTAGTAGATTAAACTCTAAGTATAATAGAAAGAGTGTTTCTCAACTTGATGTATCCGCACAACGAGTAAAAAAAAGTGATGATGAAACATACAAGAATCAAAGTATGTTTCACGCTCTCTGGAAAAGTGTTTTACACACAGTTACAGTTACAGACAGACTGACATACAAACAAACCGCTTCCTTTTTCTAAAATGATAAAAAAAATATACATAAGCTTATATCCACTGTACGTATGCCATGTTAACAATGCAGTGTAAGATGATTGAAATAGTAAAATCCTAATCGAATTTTCAAGGAAACTGACCTTGTCACTTGGAAAGCTTAGCTTAAAAATAGGAGAATTTTTTTTTGTCAGCCGACACACATATTCAAATATGTGTGTCGGCTTATATATATGTGTTGTATATATCCTTTGCTTTGTTGGTGAGATTCCAATAATTGATGCTTACGCACCCACCTACCGTACACACTCCACTATGAATATTAAGTGTATAATATTAAGTTAGCAGGATCGCATCGCATCCTCCTCCTCCACTTCTCATCCAATTTTCCCCTCTTGTTTCACGATTCATTGCAGAAAGACTATATGCTCGAGACTACAATAAAATTATCATTCATCCTGAAAAACTAATTTAATTCCATGCGGGTTCTCTTTTCATTTTCCTCTTTCAGTCAGTATCATCATTATCATCACCATCATATCATGTCATGATTCTATTATATAAAATAGTAGAGGAAATCATATCATGCCGTGTTATTAAATCCATCTTTTTCTATACATATAACAGCTACACTAAAAAAGCTGCTCACCGTGAGTAACTCACGTTATTGGCATTGGCAGTTTCCACAAAGCAGATATTTGATTTTGCAATTTTCACCCTACCAACTTCCCAAAATTTCCATCTCAATTTTGCCAACACACACGATTGTAATAAAAACATTTCACTCTTTATTTTCATGTAGGGCAGTTAAAACTGAAACTAAATTTTGTTCACTACACCTTTCAGTTTTAAATTACACAACACCTGTCATGCCCGTGTTCATGCTATCATATTTATATTTTAAGTGTGGTATTTTTTTCGAGATTGCAATATTGCACCTGGTCACAGCATCCCCAGATATTTTTTTTCCAGGACCAAAATTGATAACAAATTTTTCCTCCATTAATCTTTTCTACTGCACTTCTACTCTATTATAAACACAAATTACTTCCATGATCACTATTTCCAGCAGAGAAGAAATAATAGTTTAACATGAGTAGCAACTCACTAAGGACTTGAATCCATTAGCATAAAAATTTAAACATCATGCCACTTTTTCTGTTCATCCCTGAAAATAAATGGTAGTAGCCCAGAGACCACCACCACCACTCTTTTTTCATCTTGACCTGGTTTGCTCTGGGAATTTCCTTGGTTAGAAAAGAAGATCCAAGAAAAATTATTGTTATTGTCACAATGCAAAAAATGCACATTGATACTGGGAAATGGACTCCATAAATCAGAGTTGATACTACCACAAATACACTAACTACTTTTGTAATTCTACATACATATTATACATATAGCATACATACATACTTGAACTATAAAAAAAGAACTAGCTGGTTAAAATAAAGTGCTTCATTCTCAATTGTTACAATTACAGATGTACTGATATACATACTGATATTTATACACTTTTTATATGTACGTATTTGAAATAGACAAGTCTCTATGGATGAATATTTATTCGCCATTTCAGAATAGTTTCTGTCTCCATATTGTTTTTTTAGTGCCAACTTAAAATCCCATAATAAGAGCATCATTTCCCACAAAGCTCTGAGAACAGTAAAGATTTTTTTTAAAAGAATCTCAAGTATGACAACACAATTCAAAAAATTAAAATTAACTTGAAAAAATGTTTAAAATATGCCGACCTCTGTTCCAATTTGATATTCCTTCAAAAACTAACTAGAGTAACTACCCGCTAAATTTTTATGTACCCGCAATACATACAGTCATAAAAACACTTCGTCACCAGAGAGTCCTTTTTGAGTGTATCAAGTTTACATCGTAACATGATCAGATATGTAAATGTGGGACTTGCATATTCATGCATAAATCTACTCTTTGCTGCCTAAATGTGTAATGTAGTTATATTTATATTTATTTACAATTTCACACATTATTGTAAAAAATAGATGAGGAGACGGAAACACTTTCTGGTAACAACATTCCCATGAATTTTTTATAAGCGAAGAGTACTATAATGGGTAGTAAATCTGCATGCGTGACCAACTGCTGTGAAGATGGGCACATTCCATTTCCACAGATACGACTCAATGGACAATACGTAATGAACTGCTGCTGTGGTTAAATTACATGTTTTTAAAAAATGGAATGCATTACAATTGACAATGAAATGTCATTATTTGATATTGTACTTATCCCGAATATAACATGTGTACACGCTGGTTCACAAATGCATGTGCAAATTCAGGAAAGTTGCCTAAAATTGGAGAGTGACGCAGGTGGTGTGGTGGTGGTGGTATCCCAAAAAAGGTAGTTTTTTTCTTCTTTGCACTTTTAATATGTCAACGCGTCACTCAATTTGTATTGCAGATTCAGAGAGATTCACGCTCTATTTTACAAAGAAATGCCATGCTACTAAATATTGATGCGGATTTTCGGATTTGTACCCATTGCATGCATTTGCACATGAGTGGTCATGGTGAGGTGACAGATGGCTCAAAAAGTATTTTTTCCAATAACGTTGAAACAACGAGTGCACATTTATGTTTTTTGTGAGATTCCTCCAAAAGCAAAAAAAAAACCTCTGTTTTACATTTTAGCGTGCATCAATTCACTGAAAGCTCATTTTAGAAAAAAAAAGGTTTAGAAATATTTTAATGTATGTTTACTTGCAGATGAGAATAGTTGTTTTTAATGCGTTATTTAAAAGTTTCCGACATGCTTGTGTAGTGTAATGTTTTATACATTTTTTTCTCCCTAAAAACAAGTTCTCCGACATGATATAGATGACCCAACCAGTTTATTGCTGATAAAATTGAACGCGCATTTTTATATCTCGTATAATTTAAAATGGAACATGGAACAAATTTTTTTTGGAGTCGCTTACGCACACGACACAAGACGACACGCTTTACCCCAACCAAATTGCTTCCATGTTTTAGTATTATTTTCAGGAAGCAGCGTTCTCTTTTTCCGTTTGCGAAATAAATCATGTATGCTATTTTTTACAGCTGCTCTATTAATGCAAAACAGAATGGCAATAAAAATTGACATAAAATCGAATTTCGCATAAAAATAATTCTAACTAAATAGTTTACTAAAATACATACATGTTATTTTTTTACTCACTCAAAAATATATACTACTTGCATTGTATTCCCGGCAGACTAACGTAAAATTGTCAGAAAATAGACGCAGTTTCGATGATAATGACATTTGGATCCAATTTCGATTGATATTTCAAAATGCATAACAAGTTATTTTTGAAATGAAAACACGAACACGTGGAATTAAATTGCCTTACCAACTATATTACATGGCCAGCATACACTTTGATTACTTGTTTGTTTTTCCGCTTATAAAACCACTTCCGTCTTCCAAACTTTCTTAACAACTACAAGGTCTTTTCCTGATAGCATCACTTGCATCAATTTGTTTTGTTGCATAAGTATTAGCAGATGTTTTCCATTAAAAGATCAACAAAAATAAGTATAAAAAAGTTCTACACTTTTACTGTTCGCTACAGAGAGCTTCTTCACACTCATTCCTTTTGTTGGACAAACAAGTCCGGTATTTTCCCAAAGCAAAGTAAAGTCTTCCCAAATCAAATTCAATGATTTTAAGCTTTTTATGTTTGCATGCCTATCAATTTTGTTCAAGTTTCTTTTGAAGGACTTGAAGAAGTTGTTCAAAAAAATTAAAGTGGCTTGCTTTACTACAAAAACTTGAGCTACTTATCATGCAGTTTGTTTTGCTGTAGCTCTACTTTTAAAAACTAAATTCTTCCTCATTTCAACTGACTATACTTACGTTAGTGTAATTTCATGGATATTATTTTCACAGAGGAAATAGAAAATTCCAATGGTTTACATTGAAGGAAAGATTGATGGTTTAAAAAAAAGTGTGTGCTTTTAAAAAAGCCGTAAAGTTTTTAGTTGAATAGTGAATGCCACGCTTTGTCCCAGTTTTCTACAGATTTCTGGAGTGTAACTTAACAAAGCAGAGAAGAAGAAAAAGATGTATAGTTTTCTGCATCTCTCTCTCTCTGCTGAGGTCTCTCTGGGTTTTTCGAGTGTTGTTCCTGTGGTAGTGGTACTACTTTCGCACACAAGCTATGCATACAATTCATAAATACACATGCATGCATGAATGTGAGAGTAAATTTGTTATGGTGGTTTGGTTTTGAGTCAGAAAATAAGAGAAAAAGGAAGTTGGAAATGTTTTCCATTCATTATCATCGTCCTACACTTCTTAAGATCTTTACACGACGACGACAACCACGACTCATAAAGAAGAAAATGGAAGATGAACAACTTGAGATTTTGGAAAATGTAAAATGTGTCGCTGTCGCTGTTCTACTAAATCCTTTTAGGTAGTAGCTTTCTCCTTCATTTTATTTTCATGTCAGTTGAGTTTTAAGTTAGAAGGTAATAACAATAATATACGTAATAAAGTTTAAAAACTTTTTTTTGGTGACAAGAAGTATTGAACGCATTACAAAAACAGAACAGTGGTGAACACACACGAGGTTGGTTGCTTTACCCTTTTTGATTTTTGTTTTAGAAAGATGTAGCAATATGCCAAAAAGAGATTATATTTCATGATGACAAGCTCTATTTTAAAATTGTTATATAAAAGGAAGACACAGGAAGCGAAATAGGTCCATTAAAAATAATGTTTTCTAATAGGCTAATAAACATGAGAATTACTACCACATGAATTTTTTGTACGACTTCATTTTAATTTATAACCAACCACCTTCATCGCAAAAGAAGTTCCTCTGAAACATTAAGGATAGCCGATTAGAAACTGGGGAGATGATGGCGGTGGACCACACACTTGGAATATTTTTTTGAGACATTTTGTTCAATGACTTTATTGATTAAGATAAATATTGTGAAAATGATCTTAACAGAAGGCTTACTTACTAACATGACATGACATACACATTTGTAAAAAGAAGTACAACGTACAGATACATAAAACACACGTGCTTTAGTACAACTGGCTACCACATATAGTAAACTTGTAGTGTTGCAGTGTTTCTGTCTCTGTTTTAGTTTTAGTAAATTTTTTGACGAAGAAAAAGGGTTGACATCATCTCAGACATAAATTTTCCCAGAGAGAAAGTCACAACTACTCATATTTTCACTTAATGTCCAAGAAATTCGCAAGAGCTAACCTTCCTCTTTTTCAAAAAGTTCAGGAAAGAAAAGTCCTCTGTCCTGTCCATGTCCCTTTCTCTGGTGAAATGTTTAGAAAAGTAAGCCACACAAAAAGAGACAACACATTTTGGTGACAAAAAGAGGCCAAAAAACAAAACTCAGCTTACACACCATTTCCAAAGTATTATTTCCCTTTCCAGTAAAGTACAAAACAGAGTGAATGGTATGTACACTATATATTGTATATATAATGCGGTGACTGGTGACAGTAGCACATTATCTCATTCGTCTTAATTTAGGGCGTCACACGAGTACTACATCACATCTTCCCATCACATCAACCTTTTAGTATATTTTTTTCTCTGGAGCAAGCATTGTGCCACATAAATATATATACCCAACAACAGTGATATATTTTTCATATGTCTAAATAATTTAACTTATTTCTTTGTCCACCACAGTACTGTATCCATCTGCATCCACCCAAAAAAAATTTCATGTCATTTTTTCTGATCAAGCTTGATAGATAGATAAACTCACTCTACTCATATTTTCCCCGTCATCCTTTTATTTTGATGATGACCCTATTCGCAAATATGCTGTGGTGAATAAAAGCGTTGACTTTTGTGAACTCACTGATGATATATCTGTGATACATCTATCATAATATTCCAGCTTAAAAAACTAAGGTTCATATTAAAAGGACCGTGTGTGTGCAGGGATGAAGGAGGAGTTTAGCTCCAGCATCTATTTCATTTCAGACAGTGGATTTCTCTGTTGATGATGATGAGAATGAAGATGATCCAGGCAAACAGGAAACTTATATGGGAAGATCCTACATAAATATCCTCTGCTGCTGTTGTTGTGCAACCAACCTGAAAATTTGCAAATTCTCTACAGGCCAGGCACTCTCGGATGATCAAAAGAAGACTGAGTGAGCTCGTGACCACATTTTCCGGTTTAAATGGTCTCTCTGTGTGTACATTCATATATGACTTTGTGGGGCTGATCTTTTTTTTCTATCCAGGCAACAACCCAGCTCAAATAAAATATTTCATGTGAATCAAAAACTCATGTCATACACATTGTGGTGGAAATAACACACATGTCTCCCTATCTCATTGCCCCTCTCATCCCTTCACAAAGATGAACCGCTGAACTCATCTACCATGCATCTTGGACTCCCGCAACCAAGTTGGCCTGGCAGATGAGCAGAACAAAACCAGCAGCAGTCAAGCCGATGAGGCTCACTACTTCTTCTTCCCCGGACTTGGCGAGTGGACCAGCTCGGCCAAGTCCTCCAGTCTTTAAATTATCTCTTTACCTTTTCTGTTCAGTTAGGTACATTGCTGTACATTATCTTTTTCCCCAAGTCAAGTTTAAAGTGAGGTTTAAATAAAGTCCAAGCGAGTTGCTAAATATTAATCTACCACCTGAGTTACATCTGCCCATTCTTTACCCCATCGGCATTCCCTTACTCTTCATCCCCAGCAGATAGGTGCATAAGGTCAAGAACAGAGAAGACCACGATAAGGCACCATATCCACACAACTATAAATCATATCCACCCACCCATTTTCCAGCCGATAAGTGGTGGAGCGCTTTTAAGATCATTGTCCTCTCAAAAATAAGTAAACTTGGTATCGGTAAAGTCAAAAATTAATTCTATTTGATCTATTCTTCATATTTTATTGGTTTTAATATATTTGTGTGTAGTGATTCCCTCCCATTTTTCCTCAGTAGAGTATATTTAAAAACTAGTGTTCCCCGTGCAGTGAAAAATTAATTTTAGTGGCCCTATCCCATAAAATTAATGATTGTCGCCCCAGGTTCATGCCCAATTTTTTCTTGTATTATAAAATTTCCCCTTAGTGCCAAAGTAATGTTCCCACCCAAATTTATAATTAATTAATCCCCAGTAGTCCACGTCAGTCTTTAAAAAGTGGAAGCCCCGTTAGTCAATTTTAATCCCCACTCCCCAATTAAACGAATTAAAATCTAATTTCTAGCTCGTAAAAATTATACAGTGTACTGGTAACGTACTCATCACTTTTGTAATCGAATTTAATTGTTGTGTGAATCATTTAATTTATTGAAACTCTTTCCACCATACAGCACTCTTCGTTGACTCTCTCTCCCACCCAAACAGACCGGATCATCAGGATACATGTCCCGATCTTTTAATGAACATGCAACGGTCTAACTCATCTCTTAACAAGTAATCATCGCCTTCCCATCAAGAATCTTCTATTCAATCGCCCCCACGCCCTCAGTTTCAACGACCCCCTCAACTTTAATGAAGTAATCCCCGCTCATCATCAGTAAATGAGCCATCTTTATCAAGTCCCCACATCTCTCTTCTACTCCCCCACCACAGCAAGAATTAAAAGTAATCCAGGCTTATCAGGAATAAATGAGCCAACTTTAACAAGTCCCACATTTCTCTTCTACTCCCCCCGCCCCAGTTAAAAAGCAAGCTAAGGATGAGCTTGTTTACCGGTATACCACAGCTATCATCATCTATCCTCTCTTTCCCATCAACCAACCCGGACAACCTGCTCCGTAATCCCCGTCGTGAAAAATTATGGTAACCCCTCCAGATATCTGTATGAAAGTAAGTACGAGTTTTCAACTCTGTCCTGTAAAACGTGTCATGCTACCCCAACCCCTGAATCCCCCGTTATCTTTTTAAGTCTATTAATTAAAATCTAAATCTTTTCCCACGTTGCCCCATAAAAGTGTACTCCAGTAAATGTACAAAATACCCAAGCTACGTTCTCCTAAAAATAGCGTCCTTTCTAAATAGGCCGCGTCAGTCATTGCCCCCAGTAAAACCCAAGCTATCTCTTTTGTCCCACCCCATTTTCAAAAGTTCGTTGCACCTAGTAAAATGAATAGTGAAGTTGAAGCTTAAAAGTCATTGTAGTTCATTGAACAGCAAAAGTAAATTGCTGTTATGCTTTAGAATGTAAATAATTTTTCTTTGCTATCCTAAATAGCGTATACTGTAAATATGTACATAATTTAAATTTTAGTCAAATTTTTCTTTCAAGTGTCGTTTGTTGAGTTGAAACCCCTGCCCCAAAAAATCTTTCCATACGCACATACCCGCTCAGACAAAAGACATATACAAGACCCGAACACAAAAGGCTGGAATCGTCTAGTAGTAGTTGTTCCAATCTCCTTGTCATATATGCTAAGAGGCATTATGAATCTTAGACTCATTATTTTCTTTCCCCTCTAACGATGACTGAGATAAAATTGGAGACTCTTTGTCTGCAGCCCAGTGTAGTATGCTAATGTTGTCGTCGTCTATAGTCCACTCTGTGACTCTGCCCCAATCCCCAAAAAATGAAATTCATTGCCCAACCACCCAAGTAAAAAGTTAAATTTGACTTGTTCTCTCTGTCCGTTCTTTATTTTAATGAAACTTTTGCTGTTCATTGCTATTCCCAGTTGACCTAAAACATGAAAGTCCCCAAGTGTTCCCTATTTAAATATTTTTTCTTGTCTTCCTAAGCCCCGAGTCCATTATCTTCTATTTTTCCTTTAAGAATAAAGGTGATGTCCACGTGGTAGCAAAGTAGCCCAAATTAAAATATTTATCTGTTTGTCGTCGTAAAGCCCTGAGTTCATGGTCTCTCATTTTTCCTTTAAGAATGCAGCTATGTTCTTGTGGTAGCTAAAGTTGTACAGGTTAAAGGTATGGTGAACGGGAGGAGAGGATAAGGAAAAGCTGGCGTATACTGGAACGGATCTCCTGCCAGCAATTCTTCGTCTCC
>JAQFXM010003729.1:0-19215 GCA_034693345.1 Entomobrya multifasciata
AATGTTCATCACTGTCATTTGTCGCAATATTATCATTGCAGCGGCGTCGTTATGGTCGCTATTACAGCGGGATTTTTATGTTTCGCAAACGCGACGTGGCTTGTCAAATATTTTTATAATTGCTTCACATGCAACTGGTTGGCACTTCATGAAAACAATATGTTACGTAACATGTTTCTGAAGTACGTCAACAATTTTGCAATCGTTCAATCAATCAATTTAGAGAATCCATTGAGGAAAAGATTTAAAATTTAAACTTGTCTTATATTTAAGACTGCTACCATTCACGTTTTTGATTGACATCAAGTGTTTTGTTTTCAGTTGTAATGCAGCTGCAATGTCCATAGTTTTGTGTTTTTCCGGGTAAAATTGTTGATAAGTAATGTGGTATATAAAGCATAAGAATTAACGAAAATCATTCCAGTTTAAGTTATCAAGTTTTACAGTACGCTTACCTCATTTGCCAAAATGAAGCCTGTATTTTTTGTCGTTCTATTCGTTACAGTTTTTGAAGTGGCGTTTGGAAAAGATTGTAATGGAGAATGCGAGGTTAACTTGAAATATGTACTAGATATCGAGTTATTATGCAATACCATTTATAATTAAAATGACATTTAAATTTTTTATTTATTTAAAAAATAGTTTGACTGTGGCAATGGCACTTGTATCCCATCTAGATTATTTTGTGATGGAATAGATCAGTGTGGCAACGGTAAAGACGAACCGTCAGGATGCCCCAAATGTCCAGCTGGTCAGGTTGTTACTAAACCTATTCGTTGGACCAATAATTTAAAAAAGAACTTTCAGAATCTGATCCAGCTAAAAAATTGAGTATGTAAATCTTTAAAATATTCAATATTTAGTTTCAATGTGCCAATGGAAACTGCGTATCAATAGAATATCTCTGCGATAAGTGGGACACCTGTGGTGACTGGAGTGACGAGAATGAAGACTGTCCATCCTGTCCGCTGTTTCAAGTAAATATTTTTGATTTCCATTAAGTTAAAAATTTAATATTTTGCAATAATATTGGATTTATTTACTTGTTTTAGTTTGAATGTGAGTCAACGAAAAAATGCATTTCAGATTTGTCACTGTGTGATGGGTGGGACGATTGCGACGACGGTAGTGATGAGTGGGATTGTGAATCATGTCCTGTAAGATTTTATGAAAAACCTAGTGACCTAATGGAAGGATTTATTAAATTGTTAATTGCATTTTGTTTTGACTTTTTAATACATAGCTTAAATGCCCCGACGGGACCTGTATAAAAGAGTGGCAGATTTGCGATGGCCGCAAAGACTGTAGTGATGGAAGTGATGAGCCAGACGATTGCCCACCTTGTGGTGATTGGGTAAATTAAATTATGATCATTTTTCAGAGCACAAAATACATTATTTATCCGTTGTTTTGTCTAAAAACCAATTAAGTGGCCATGTGCAAATCAAGAAGAATGCATACCAAGGTTTTGGGTTTGTGATGGGGAAAGCGACTGTGCTGACTCGAGTGATGAGCCTGAAGTCTGTCCGACATGTCCAGAAGAATTTGTAAGAACAATTTATTAAATATTTCTTGTCAATTAAAATTCGATTTTTATACTTGAATATGTATTTTTTTCAATATTGAAGTGGACGTGTCCCAAAACCGGGAAATGTATTTATAAAATATGGCTTTGTGATGGAATGGATGACTGTGGTGACTATAGTGATGAGATGTGCGAGCTTTGTCAATCTGAAATTCCTAGGAAACAAGGAAGTAGGACACTTAAAAGAAATAGTGCAGAAAGTAAGTCCTCATACCGTAAGAGGGCGTTTGAACAAGTAAACGCCAATAAAAAACGGTATGGTCGCTCAAATTTCACCAAAAATATTGACCGAGATATGAAACAAAAACGACACTAATTTTAATGTCGTTTTACCGAAACTAAATTATTAAATGATATCGAAAAAAACTTTTGTCTTTACATTAACTTATTCCTTGTTATTACGTTATGTTTGAAATTTTGTTTTGGTTTTGATTCATCGGTAATGATTGATTTAATTGTAATACCTACTTTAGAATTGAATTTATAATGTCGAATTCAAAAAATATTGGAACACTTTATAACTAAAAACCATTTATGATCATTTTTGTAGCTGTAAAGTGTTAATCTGGTTGTTGGGACTATTCAAACTGAAAAGTAGTCCATTAGTTTTAATGACAACTCATTGGCTATTAAACTAAGAAAAACATTATCTTATCTCGTCATTTCCATCGTGTTGGATCACACATATGTAGATTTATATACTGTTTATACCAGGGTTCCAAAAATGAAAAATTAAACAGTTAACAAAAAAAGTGTTGTTATTAAATGGAATTGCAAGTCCACGTGTGCAGTAAACAAGCCACGCAATTATCTTATCATATTTTACAAACAGACTTTCTTGTGCATGCGGAGATATTAACTAATCAATTAATTGAATTATTGCAGACACATTTAAACAAACTCCGCTATAAAATTCCATTTCATAAATGTAAAAGGCAACGTATAAAAGTATTTACACGTATTGTATACCTAGTGTACAGTTTTTTCAGTACAAAGCCTTTTGCATAAACTATATATAAAATATGACTACTAAAATGACCAAATTAGGAACCATTATTATTTTGTTGCACGTTTTGTTATTGGTGAACACTGTACTTGTAAGTATATGTAAGTATATGTCTTGTAGGAAATATGTTGCTGGTGGAGTTGGCCATTGAACTGGAAAATTACAGCTGGTATTCACGCGTTATTTCAGCGATCCTTTTCGGTTTGCTTATAGTTTTGGACTGCATATTATTTCGGTTACTCTAACGGAATTGAAAAACTATAATTATTATGTTACAATTAGCAAGTTATTTTTACCGGCAAAATTGGGACATATTTTACTCAGATCAAAGCAAGAAAATTTTATTGGTTTTTTTTAGTGTAGAATCACAAAATGATCATTTGAAAAGTCAATCGAGTAGAGGATACGGGTCAATTCTAACGTTTGTAAATTAGGTAATAAATATCTTAAATAATTTTTGACTCACAACAAATTGAGGAAACAATAAAAATCGTAAGAATGGAAATAAATAACATTATTGGCATCTTTCCAATAAAAAGTACTTTGCTCTTATTCGAGAACTTTCATACTATAATCAAAGAACCTTTTGACGAAGTGGTTATACGCACATAAAATATGATTTTCTGTTTCCGTAAGATTTTCAATTTTCCATTTCGATACAATTTATTTTTAGGCATCTAGACATCATGTTTTTGACGTAATTAAACGGTTTTATGAATTCAATAAATGTGTTAAGTTCAGTATATTCAATTGAGCCGGGTTATATGAATATATATTTGCGGAATCGTGCATTGCTTGAATAAAATTTTGATAGAGAAATATGCAAGCATTGGCTGATAAGACCGGCTTGGACAAAAATCGTTTGTGTATAAATTTCAACTATATCAGGTCAGATATACAAAGCAGATTAATTAGCTTTAACAATCGTACGGGGTTCTTTATTTCATAAAATATTTCATAAGTTAAAATGAAAAATATTTTTGTAATATTACTAGAAAACACCTATTGTATTTCCACAGTAAAACGTGTCCGGTACAGCATACCTGGTAGACATAAACATTTTTTTAAATAACGCACATTTAAAATAAACAAATTAACATTTGTATTCACATTGGATTTTGTTACGATCTTTTGTTTTCTGAAAACTTACAAAACAAAGGCAAAAATAATAATTTTTATACTTTAATGACTACAAGAACAATTAATAAGCAGGGCTAATTGTCAATCTGATTTAGACAGTTAATTTTCTCAGTAAAGTTCCTAAATTCTAGCTGTAATTTTGTTATTTGTTCAGTAAGTTTACTAAAGCCTTCTAAATGTTGTTTGAGAAAGTTATTTTGAAAGTTCGTTTGTTTCACAAATTCAATACTTAGGTCTTCAACACGTTGATCAAGTTTAATATCTACATCTTCCACACTTTCTTTCGTAACCGCGTGAATTTTCGTTCCTTCCGTTGTTACTTGAGTATTATTACAGCTGGTTTGAAAATATTGAGACTTCGGATCTGGCCCGAACGACTGAATGGGGTATTCTGTTTCGGTGACACTATCCACTTTCACATATGATGACATTTCATTAGCATCTGAATTTAAACCAGCAGCTATAAATTTAGCCTTCCACTGGTTTTCGGAGCAGTTTGGCTCATAATATGCTAAAAGGGCGTTGTGGTGGTTGTTAATAGCCCATCCATCCATGCTTTGCACATATTCAGTGGGAACATTGATACACGAGCACACATTTTTGTAACTTTCAAGCACATTTTCCAATTCAAAATATCCAGTTATGTCCACATCAAGTTGATAACCACCTTCTGCTTCGTTACAGGTATGAAATGAAAAAATCCATCCAGCTCTTTCCAGCCTGCAAATTTTTATTTAAAAAACTGTATATGCTCCATTTTTAACTATTGCATTTTGTGATTGTTTTCGAATCAAAGAACAAACTTACTCATCTTCCGATATCTTAATGTTTCCTGGCATATATTTCTTGCTTCTAGGCACTTTACAATCCTCGCCATTGTAAACAACGAAGCACGTGTCTGTTTTGATGGAATATATCTCGCCTAGTTTATCCGATGGTACATTGGTACATTCTGCATTTGAGTAACTTTGCCAAAGTAATCCTATTTAAAAAGAATTGTATAAAAAATCCAACTAATGGCTGTTTTACCAAATATAAAAAGTAAAAAAAAACTTTTAGTACCGGTAAAATTATCATGTTGATAAACTTGAATATATATTCCATGAACTTGGAAAAGTGTAAGTACGTTCACTAAATAAAATAAAATCACAATTTGAAATCGTACTGCCATTTTTTTTGCAATCAGTTTTAAAATCCTAAAAATTCCAACTTAATACAAATTTTGAAAGCAAGTAGCTTGCAAACTAGTTCAGCTCTCAACTATGAAACGGTGAAAGGTGAACTGAAAATAATTCAGAAAATGGCATAATCTTATGTTGGTTCGTTGTGTAGACGTAATACACGTATTTGAAAAATTTAATAATTAATGAAGACAACATGTGCTGATATAACTTTCAATATAATCTTTTGACAGCTGTATTGAATTAAATTAGCTTCTGTTCATTCGTTTTGTAATCAGTATTGTATGGACTGACATTAATGTTGCAATTAATTAATGAGGAGAAATTTTTTTGTGTTTTGTCAATGAAGATATAAGTCGTTCACTTAAGCATTAAAATATTTATTTGTCATTATTTTTTATCACCGGATTATATAAACAAAAACTATTAGCTTACTATTTTAGAAACAAATTTTACAAGCCATTCGAGCCATCTGGCTGTCCGTCTGTTTGTACGATGTGTCAAGGACGAACGCTTAAAAGGAAGCTGTATTTAGTTGCCAATTTCATTATGCTTCTGGGCTTTTAAAATGAACTTATCTATACTATGCTTACTCTACCATATTCATAAATCGATTGTGTATAATAATTTTTCCCAAGAAAAAGAGTTGATACCGACAACGCAAAAACTTTCCTAAGGACATGGGCATTTAAATAGAATTACACTCGGATTTCGCTTAATTAGCATGCATCTTCCAAATTAAATATCAGCTTTTGTTTCAGATTATTACAGCAACATGAAAAACAGATTTTCAATGTTCGAAAATTTTAAAACGTTTAAAAAAATATGTACAATAAAAACTGTTTTTCAAATATACTCGAGGTCGCCTTGAACTGCATCTCTTTTATACATTGGTGAGCCTTCGTCATTAAATCGAGCATGTAAATTGTGTATTTCGCCCATATCCAAAAGTTGAGCTCTTTTTCCTTTAAATTTTGCAGAATTCATTGACCTCTCAATTTTTGCTGTGACCAAATTAAAATTTTCTAAAGTTATAAAGTTTATGCCAACAGAGTACAGCCAAATAAATGTATACTTAAAGACTCTAAGCAATGTTAAAACATATAAATAACTTTGCGTGTTCTTCAATTTTGTGCTCAGTAGAATTTTTTTTGCTTTAATTACTATTTCTATGCAAGATTACAAGTAGCCGAAAATCATATTATTTTTGTCTGTACAGCTTTATCATACAAAAGTACTGCGTGAATATTATTAATCGTGTGTAATGATAATCGCCTTGAAGCACAACTAATCACATTGTTATGTATTTGATAAATTTAAACCTAAACGTACGAGTTTCATACTCGTACTTTAATTTTGTCTACTTGAAAACCCACTTTCACCATAACGGATAAAACTCGTAATAGCTAAACTCACTTTAAAAGACTGAAATATGTGGTAGAATAAGCAGAGTTCAAAACATTATCTACCAGTTACCTAAAACAAACTATGTTTTCCTTTAAAAACCCGAAAAACCCGAAAAATTACACCATACAAAATACATTTTGCGCGAAGTTTAACATTCCAATAAGCTCTTTTTAATTCTACTAACGAAAATCGTTTACCGATAAAACATTCAAAAACCAATACAAGTGATGATAGACTAAGAAGCCCCAATATGTACAATAAGCCTTCTAAATAAACTGATTTTGGTATTGGCTCATATTCATGCGAAATTTCTTCTCCGTTTAACAAAGCAAACATATAATGTCTAGTGCGTTTTGGAGGTTGGAATCGAAAAATTGAACTGAACATTTCATAATCCCAAAATGTATTTGAAACAGTAGCTGTTTTGTCGTTGACAATCTGATTTTCTTCCCATAAATTTTGCAAACCACATTCCGATAATGCCCGTAAACCGTCATTGATCAAATGTGCAAATATCCCTCCTCCTCTTGGTGACCAGAAGGTTGGAATGATTGTTTCGGGAATTCTATAAATCTTGGAAACCTTTAGTTTAGTACTCGTTGCTTTCAAACCAAGTCTAATCTCTACAAGATCTACAATCGGGTTTACTAAAATTAGATATGGCTGTATCAACGACTTCTTGCCTTTTGCATACATGAACTTTTTTGACAGTGGCCACTCATTTAGAAATAAAATCAATTCGTCATCGGGCTGTCTATCGCAAATGACGTCTTTAGTAATTCTTTGAAGGTTTTCTTTCTTTTCTTTTAGATCATTTGACAGGAAATGAAGCCAGCATGCTACAGACTTATTGCCACTTTCCAAAAATCCTGTTGTGGTTTGTTTTGCCCAGGATGATTCAAGCATTTCCTCTGTAGTCGTAGGATAATGATTATTTTCTCGGAGGTGATTGCCTGAAAACACAGCTGCTTTATAGCAATGGTTAGCATGCATACAACAAAAGCACCACCAGCATAAAATCAATGTGTTCACTTTCAAATGTGTTCCTTTCGTGTCGTTTGTGCTTGTTGGTTGATCGATTAGATTTTTAGTGACGACAAAAACATTTTCAAATAACCGTGTAATGGCGCATTTTCGAAGTTGCCTAAACAGTTTAGCCGACGTCAGTAAAACTGCTACTGAAACAGAAGTTGATACAATCAAAAGCCATGCGGATAAAGTTAATGGTTCAAAGTAGACATCACTGGCGGTCATATTGGTTTGCAGTGACACAGACATAAATCCAAATTCATCTTGACTTGTGTAGTAAGAAAGCCAGGATTTGCTTTGTTCGAGATTACTTGAAGTTACTGCAGCCTCTGATGCAATCGAAAATTCCCAGAAATATAACCCACGAAAGTATGACATAGTATAATTAAAATGTTTTTGCAATACAAGCATTGCACAAACTGTTTTTTCCATGACATAATTTTTCGGGTACTGGTAACAAGAACTGTAAGCCAATTTTGAAATGTCTTTCTGATTGAGTTTATGAAAAACAATAGTGGCCATATGGAGGTTTTTCGTATTCAACTCGTGGTTGAAGTTTGTGATGATAGGATGGTATGTGATTGTGAATCTTTTAATGTATATTGATTTCGGTATAACTTTTATCGGATTGCAGTACATACACAAAATTTTGATTTCGCGTGAAGATGGGTTGGTATGAATTATGACCATGGGTGTTAAAAAATATGGTTCTAAGACCCGCAACCACGATACTTTGTTCTTCCATTCCCATTTGACGAAATTGTATGTTGAATTCCCAAGATTTGAATATAGAACAAAAATGTTCGGCTTGAATTTTTTAAATGATGTAGGTAAGTTAACCATGCCATATTGAATCCAAACAGTACATCTGGGATACCAATGTTTTTCTAGCTTTTCTACATTCAGGTGCATTTTTTGAAGGGAGAATGTTGAGTTTTCAAGAAAGGAGACTAAAGTTGTTCTATAATCTTGATGAATCGTGTTTGAAAATTTGTTACAAAATGTCTCCACTTTATCAAATTCGCACGTCAACTTTTGATATGAAAGTATAGAAACAAAAGTGCAATGACTTACTAAACTCATAAGCTCATCAAACTTTTCCAGTTTGTATAAATTTGAATTTTGATTACTTGAAGTAGATTTAACTGATTTCGACATCGAAAAAATTAGCAAAATTGCACTACATCTTATAAAATACATGCTCAAATAAGCGAATTTACGGTTGTAAAAGGTAAGTTTTTTTGTTAGGATCTCGGTTAGTTCTTCCTTTATCCGAGTACGGTATTTTTTGTAAACTCGTTCTACAGTGTTGTATATTTTTATACTTGAGGATGAATCTAAGAAACATGTGGTAAAAGTGTATTCAAAATTTAATGATTGGTTTTTCCACCACCACAGAATTAAAATTGTCAGGATGAGCCACGAGAATAAAATTTGTAAAAATAAAATAGAGGAAAATAATTTTAATAGAGTTTTTTCGGGCTTTTTGTCGCAGAGTCAATTATTCCAAAGTTCTAAGTAACAAAACGTAATTTTATGGGTTACTCCAATACCAGCTGGAAATATTCAGTTCACACTTTAAAATGAGGAAATCGATAAGTCCGTCACGCTTGGCTTAATCAATAAGTCTGTTTATTGATCTCCCTCAAATCGATTTTGGCTTGGGATAGTTGAACTGATGTTTAGGTCACAACGAATACGAATGTATAAACGAATACGTTTAGGATATAAACGTAGTTTATATTTGACAGCTTGGTATTGTTTTGTTCTGGAGCAAGCAAAGAATAATTTTTGATAATTTTAGATCTCTTTATAGTTTTGACCAAAAATATCTTTTGGTATTCATATTTTTATGGCTTAAAACGAAAACTGCTTCTGGTTCACCTTTCAATCAAACATTGTTTCGTTTTGCAGTGAACACACTTTTAGAGATTTAAAACAAATCTGTGATGATTACTTGAATATAAAGTAAACTCTGTATTTTTGATGGTGTAGCATACTTTATGGAACCTGGAACTAGATGTTTTAAAAATATAGAATATTTTCGGAAGTTTAAGGGGAATAGTTTTGAAACAAAGCCTGCAAAATCAAGTCGTCTGGTGAATTTTCCTATTCAAGTATAAAAAGGATTATCATAAAACCAAGTATATGTGGCATCTAAAAAGCACAGCTTGGATAGCAGGAAGTTCATACACTAAATTATTCAGACAAGTTTATAAATGATCATCTACATATTCTCAAAAAAATAATTACATTTTTATATCGATTTAAGTATACGTATTTATAATACAAGTCTATAATAACTCTGGACTTTTAGTGACAAGTTTGTCCCCCTTACTAAACCCTATGCTAAACCCGTACTAAACCCACTAAACCCCAATGCTAAACCTATACTAAACCCACTAAACCCAGTACTAAATCCCATGCTAAACCTATACTAAACCCACTAAACACAGTACTAAATCTCATGCTAAACCCACAAGACCTTTACTAAACCCACTAAACTAATTGCTAAATCCTATGCTAAACCCACACTAAACCACAAAAACCAATGCTAAACCCACTGAACTAATTGCTAAATCCTATGCTAAACCCACACTAAACCACAAAAACCAATGCTAAACCCACAAAACCCATTGCTAAACCCACAAAACCCAATGCTAAACCCACAAAACCCAATGCTAAACCCACAAAACCCAATGCTAAACCCACTAAACCTTACACGCCATACTAAACCCTACACTCCATACTAAACCCTACACTGCATAATAAACCCTACACTCCATACTAAACCCTACACTCCATACTAAACCCTACACTCCATAATAAACCCTACACTCCATACTAAACCTTACACTCCATACTAAACCTTACACTCCATACTAAACCTTACACTCCATACTAAACCCTACACTCCATAATAAACCCTACACGCCATACTAAACCCTACACTCCATACTAAACCCTACACTCCATAATAAACCCTACACTCCATACTAAACCCTACACTACATACTAAACCCTACACTCCATACTAAACCCTACACTTTATACTAAACCTTACACTCCATACTAAGCCTTACACTCCTTACAAAACCCTAAACTTCATACTAAACCTTACACTCCATACTAAACCTTACACTCCATACTAAACCCTACACTCCATACTAAACCCTACACTCCATACGAAACCCTACATTCCATACTAAATCCTCAAACTACACTCCGTGCTAATTCTATAACCACACTACGTGCTAAATTCTCACACTATCGCTCTTTCTAAGTTCTAAACATAAACAGAAATTAAATCTCATTTTATTTGCTCGTCGCATTATTGTAAACGGTTACTTTTCACTAACCGCTCGCGGTTATGTTTATTGTTCAATGTTTTTTCGATCTAAGATCCATACTTAAAAGTAATACCTTACATATATGGATATAGTGAACGTGGTACTATACTAGATCATTTTGTACGAAAAAAAATTGTGTTGGCGCAATGAACAAGTTTTAGAGATATTGTTCATCTATGCTAATCATCTTTTCCATTGACAGTACGCTCACAAAATGTGTTTCGTTGTGGCTGATTTTTATTCAATGCTTTTGCACGTTGGGATCAATAATGTTAATTCCATCTTCGTTATCGATTCAACTGTGTCACCTTGAAATAATTTCTGTTGTTTATGCCTTGCACATTGTTAGCCTTTATTTAAGCCATAAGGCAGATTTATTTTCAATACAAATGTATTGCTTTTATTCGTAATGGAAAAGTCATAAATACCTATATTTATGTTGAGTAGGACCAAAAATTTCTGCTTCCGGGCAAGTATTTCATGCTTCGTTATGATTCACAATCCAGGTGAATATATACCATGAAACATGTGTGTGTTAGGATAGCGTACACGTCTCGTACAAGTTTAGTTTGGACTAACATTGGCTCAGACGTCGGTTATCTTACTGCATTACATTAAAAACTGATCGCAATTATAAAGAGCATCGCTTTCGGTAGTTAATAAATTCTGGGTGTCTAAAAAGAGTTAGTCTGAAATATTTTTGTCTCTAACACGCCAATAAAAAAATGTCTCGAAGTTGAGAAGATGTAAAATATAGTTTCTAGGGTAATTTTTGACGTAGATCACGATTCTGAATTTATTTTTCGGTAAAATTAAGTTTTTGTAGTTTTAATTTGCACCCACATTAGCCCCAACGCACGCACGGTTAACACATAAACAGCTGAGCTAACGCTCACTCTCAGAGAAAAAAACTAGCAGCGGGCGTCGGCTCAGCTGTTTACGTGTTAACCGTGCGTGCGTTGGAGCTAATATTGTGCAAATTAAAACTACAAAAACTTAATTTTACCGAAAAATAAATTCAAACTCGTGATCCACATTACAAATTACCTCTGAAAATCTATTTTACGTCGCCTTAACCTCGAGACATTGTTTTTAGTTCCCGTGAAAGTCATTTTCTTTCGATTTTCCGCTTGATCAATATAAATGGTATGAGTTTACGTAATAAATTACATTGTGCAGGATTCATTTTGCTTATAAGCGTTGTTATTTTTTTAAAGCACAAGCTTTTAACGACAGACATTAAAATGTAAGTAAAATTTTAGCACAACAGTCATATAATGCGAGATTATACATAACACATCTGCATTGCAATAAAGACATAAGTAAAAGTAATACATTAGATTTAGTTGAGTTTATAGTAATCTAAAATGATGACGACTGCCACCCACGATACACATGATTATTGTTAAACTTAATTTGTAAGAAGTAACAAACGAACAAATTAACTAAATATATTGTGCTTCTTAACAAATCCCTGTGAGTAAAAATGCTCACTATCAAGCGCAATAAGACAATAACTGAATATATTTATAAAACGTTGCTTCTTATTCACATTCATCGACATCGTAGCAAGCGTAATATCCTATTATATGCTAAACTAAAACGTACGAACTTAGAATGTACTTTTAGTCGTCGTCATTACTGATATACACATTTCATGCGAAAATGCGTTGACATTATAAGTCGCATCCTATAATAACGTTCTGAAACAAGGTACTTAATTTACAAATCTAACAGTAAGCCTATCTCAATTTCATACAAAGATAGTATATCCCTGGCTTTTAAATATACGGGACCTACTAAAAGGCACTTCCTAACGTTTCCACTTCCCACTTGGATTTTGGGTTTGTAAGTGGATTTTGGGTGTGGAATTGGATTTTGGGTGTGGAATTGGATTTTGGGTGTGGAATTGGATTTTGGGTGTGGAATTTACATTTAAAAGGATGTCGTGCTGATATTAAAATGAGTTATTAGTTAATTATAATGAACGTTTTAGTTGGATGATGATGATCGTTCCCGTAGTCCAGTCTTCAGTCCTTATATTAAATGAGGAAATTATTCTGACAATTAATTTACTCCAAAACACTACTAATTAATTAGCTTAATTGATTTGTGAAATATGGTGGAAGCAGTCAAGTGTTGGGAATAAGAGATAGCAGAGCAGCGCAGTAAAGTAAGAGCTCACATACAAAGCTGGCAGCCAGAGCCAGACAGGTGAGTTGAAGGGCACATAGTCCAAGAACTTGCAAGTTGATCCAGGCTTTGAGAAAGAGAGCACGTAAAAAATCATAGGATCTCGTCTAGCTCAAGTTATTAAAGCCTGGATGGACTTGCAAGTTTTCTTGACAAGCTGCTCAGGGACCTGTTTACTGTGGCTTACTCGGTACTCGTTTTTGCTTGACTGTTGGTAGACTTGACACTTGATATACCTAATTGTGTCTGTAATGCTGTTAACCTATTCGTTATATCAATGAATCATCCAACTTTTACCAAAATAAACTCATCTTTACGAATCATATAAAATATTATATACCCAAAATACCAATTATCTAATGTATTCAAATAATGAATATTTATTATTCAGTTTGATTATAAATTGGCCTTATGCTAATACACGTTATAATTTGCTTGTGCATTTTATTAAGTTATTAGCTTTTATAGTGTGACATCATGAATATGTGTTGACCGAGGTTTATACTTGGAACTATATCTTCGAAGCCGTTGATTCGTTTTTAAGCTTTGTCGTTTTCATGGACAAAAAAGTTAGAAGAGCAAAGACTTCGCAAGCTGTATTTTTGTCATTAAAATGTGGTTAGCATGATTTGAAGAGTACAAAATGAAATATATAACCTTCATTAATTTTGACTTGCAAAAGTATTACATCATTTAAGTTTGCCGCTGTTTGTACAGAAACGAGATAGTGCTTAGGCTGCATGATGAATTTACACGTTTGAGGTATTCTCAGCTTTAAGCTGTGTGTGCTTTCTAATTATTTAGTGGGGTTTAAAAAATTAAGGGGTTTTGTTTATTTTTAATACAACCTTAGACTTAATTTACAAAAAAACATATTTGCAAGTTAACGATTTTTGGTTATGTTCATGTGTGTAGATAACAATAATTTTTGAAGGATTCGTTGAATAAGTAAATAGCGCGTAGTCCAATAAACCAAAAAATTATGTTTGAACACCATCTTTTTCTATCCCAATTTTTCATAGATTATTCACATTTTGACTGTTGCCTACAGCAAGGCCTTATATCTTCTGATTGGTAAGTCGTGATAAGAATAGGATTTTGCGTACAGGAATATTAAATCTTAACACGGAATTTAAAAATTGATAAATAGAAAAAGTTCAAATTAAAAGCACATTGTGTAATTTATTTTCGTGACAATATATTATTTAAATCATGCGAAGAGCTGATTCATGTCATATTTCAGTTGAGCAATCAAATTCCGAAAATTTTGTAGAATTTCACTTTGAAATTTATCTTGGTTCATTTTTAGTTGGTTGACTCGTGTCTCAAGCTCCACGAAGTGATTGGTCCAGTTTTGACACTGGCAGGTTTGGTTATTAGTGCCAGCACTTATACCTAGTATGCTTTCTGTTGTGTTCTCAAAAGTATTTGATGTCTCCGTAGGAACGACTTGAGAAGAATTACAGCTAATTTGGAAGTAGGCTGAGGTGGGATCTGGTCCAATGGACTGAATATTGTAAATTGTGTTCGTCACCCAGTCTGTTTGCTCATGCGTATGCATATAACATGAATCCAAGTTGAAGCCGGCTTTAATAATTTTTGTCTTCCATTTAGTGTCTGAACAATCAGGCCCAAAATATGCCAGTAGGTCATTATGGTGGTTGTTAATAGACCATTCAGACATATTTTGTACAAATTGGGGAAGGTTGACACACGAACACACGTTTTTGTAGGTTTCAAGCACATCTGGAAAAACATTAGAATCCCACCCGAAATGTTCAGTGATGTCAACATTAAGCTGATTACCACCTTCCTCTTTGTTACAAATACGAAATGATTCGATCGGTAAAGATCTTCCAAGTCTATGTAAAGTTACGGAATAGAGTCAGAACTAGTGTTATTTTGTCTTTTTACTGAACCGAAATCAAATTTTTACTAGAACTTACTGATCTTCGGTTAAAATTATGTCTCCAGGCAAAAACTTCTCGCTCCAATACGATTTGCAACCACGATGAAAGTAGACAATGCAACATGTATCTGTTCTGATGGATTCAACAAACTTCTGCATATCCCTCGGAAGACTGGTGCAGCCTAAGGTCGAGTTACTTTCCCATACGAGTCCTATTTATAAAATCATTGTGGAAGTGACATACTCTAAAACATAATTTTTATGAATCTAGGTGCGACAAAATACTTAATCGTTTACCTGAAAAATTTGAATGTTCAAAAACTTGAATGCTTACTCCATGTGCACCAAAAACTAGAAAACTACACAACAGGTAAATTAGGTGAAAACTCATATATGATGTTGTAATTTTGGTGCACTCAGTTTTTTACTAAAAACAAACGATTATTTTTCTATGGGTTTTCAATTCGTTTGATACCTATTTGCTGTTTTATGTCAAGTTTTAGACAAGTGTTTCGAAAAGATTTAAAAAATTAATACTATGAGTTTGAATGTTGTTCTGACAAGAGAGGGCGAAAACCAACGTATGTGAAATTTACGTATAAAATCCAAAAGATAAATTCACTTACGAAGTATTCAGGATTTGGTTATGAAATGTGAATTTTTCCAGTGTACGAACCATTTTAGTTGGAAAACCGGAAATAGTTGGCAATATGGAGAAAAAGGAATAAATTTTTATGCTTGATAGGGTTATTATAATAAAGGATATAGCAAAGTTTCAGCTTGTTGTATTTATGAACACATCAAATGAAATGAAGCTGAAAGCATTAGGTCTCTGTATGTCTGTGTATGCATTAGTGTGTGTTTGTGTAAGTGCTGTGAGCTTGTATGTTTGCTTTGCTACATATCGCCCTCAATTGCGAAATGCTTTAAGTTTCCATAATGTCCAGTTCACAAGACAGGATGAAAAATAATGTATGCTAAATTTAAGAAAGATTCACTTAATAATTTTTCAGGATATAGATTATAAAATGTGAATTATTCCAGTCCACAAATCATTGTATTCGGAACACAGGAAATGGTTATTGATATGAAGAAAAAGGAGTACACTTGTATGCTTGATAGAATTATTACAATAAACGATATGGTAAGGTAAAGTATTAACGATATAACAAATAAACGTGACAGATTTAAAAATTATGAATACATTTTCATTGTTTGAGTCAGTCATCTAGAATTTTGTTTAAATACTCAAAATATTTTTGTTGATTGAAATGTTGATGAGTTGCCAAAGCCATTATAAGAATTTTATACACAGACAGACATTTATGTGAGCAGCTTTTCACATTTTATTGACTATGCTTGAACCATGGACCAATGTGTAAAAGCTGTACATTACTAATTGATCAGAGATATATATATCGTGCTTAAAAAATAGTTTTAAAATATAGAGTTTGTAGGAGGATGTTTTTTTGTGCGTTAAAAGTTATTACGAAGGATTGCGGATATACGACAGGAAGTGGTGAACATGCGAAAGCATATCAATTAGAGTTGCTGTTGTGTGATGTGAACGGAAAAGATAGAATTTTGATGTGGCTTAAGCTTTATAATATGTTTATATATTTATGTTACTTTCAACGTCGCTTATGCCAAATGTGTAATTAGTAAAATTTAATTTTTAATTATGGTGGTCATTTTCCTAGGAATTCTCGCAAGCTCTGTCCCCATCCAAACTGGATATTTACCCAGGTACCGCGTAAAAACTCGGTGGTGTCACATTGACGTCCCCCGTGACGTTACCTTCATTAATTTGCCAAGGTTACCAATGATCCAACCATTTTTAATTATGACGGGAAAGAACAATACTTTATTGTTAGTAGTAGTTTTTTCCATCCTCTTGAATAATATTTAATATTTATTGAGGCCTGGAAGGATTTACAATCACCTATAATTGGTGGTAGGGGTGGGGGATTGCCCCAAAATAAAACGGTATTCCTGGGATTGACCACTTGTCGCGTTGATGAGCAGTTAATGTTCCCAAATTTAAATCCATCTATACTTGTAATAATTAATTATCCATTTAAACTAATTTATAATTTATCGTGATTAAAATTTTAAATTGAGCTGAAATTGGTGAAAAATGTTTTTTGATGATACGAGACGAAGTCGAGGTCTTTTACAAAATATTAAATGTTTACAGACAAAATGCTTATTGTTTTGGTTTAAATTAGTAAGATTGTGTTTTTAAACAAGCTAAAATTATTCAAATTTAAAAAATGACGAATCCATAAATTTATAAAAGTCAAGCAAAGCGAAGAAGGCACGAGAGAATTGGTTGACTCAAGGTGAAAATATATATTGTTTTAATTGTAAAAACAGCTCATGCAAGTCCAGTCTGATACTTCGTCTTGTCTGTGGCTGTAACTCCATAATTTTCTCATTGCGTTCAATAACCGCTCATTTGAAATATATCTGGGCTTGGGTTGGCCCTTTGTGATGTACTCTCCAATATTTTTGGACCTTCCGTTATGATATCATGGGAAGAATTACAGTTAACTTGGAAGTAGCTTGAGTTGGGATCAGGCCCAAATGACTGAATCTTATACATTTTCTGGGTTACATAGTCTGTTTTCTGATGTTCCTACATATTTCGGGAATCCCAATTATGTCCAGCTTTAATAAATGTAGAATTCCATTCAGTTTCTGAACAATCAGGGGAGTAAAATGCCAATAAGTCATTATGGTTGTTGTCAATATACCAATAAGGCAACGTGTGGACATATTTGGGAAAGTTGACACATGAGCACACGTTTTTGTAGCTTTCAAGCACATCAGAAGTAACATTAGAACCCGCCTTATAGTATCTGGCGATGTCAACATTAAGCTGATTACCCGCTTCCTCGTCGTTACAAATGTGGAATGATTTAATAATAGCATATCTTCCAAGTCTGCAAAAAGTTATAAACTGAAGTCAAAGATTTTGTATTGTTTTGGCCAAATTGTGCTCCAGGCAAATATTTACTTAACTTACTGATTATAAGTTAAAGATATACTACCAGGCAAATACTTCTCGCTAAAAGATAACTTGCAACCCGGACCATAGAAAGCAATATAACAGGTATCCGTTCGGATGGAATTGACGTGTTCCCATTTATCTCGTGGAAGGTTGGTGCAGCCAAAAGTCCAGTAACGTGCCCACGTCAGTCCTATTTTTAGAATCATTTTAAATTTGGTAAACACTTAAAACAAAATTTTGATGAAAATTGTGGAGAGTAATGTCAAACTAGTATTAAATTTACCTGTAAAATTCGAATGTTCAAAAGCTTGAATGCTTACTCCATGTGCACCCAACGTTAGACAAGTGCTCAACAGAGAAAATAAATGGAAACTCACACGTGATGATACCATTTTCGTGCACTAAATATTTTATTGAACAAAAAATTTGCTTGTCAGGTTTAAGGTTCACAAATTGGCTTTTTATTTCATTTGATATATTTTTGCTGGTTTGGATTAAGTTTTGAAAAAAATACTCGAAAAGATTCAGAAAGTGCACTGCTTTGAGTTTAAATGTTGTCCTTTTCTCAAGACGGGACAAAAAGAACGTATGTGAAATTTAAGAAAAATTCATTTATTAGTTATTCAGGATGTAGATTATTAAATGCAAGTCATTCCACTCAACAAACCAGTTTAGTTAGAAGACGGGAAATGGTTGATTTTAAGACGAAATGTAGTAAACTTATAAGTTTAGTTGAGTAATTACAATAAACGACATGACAACAACAGTTCCAGTTTGCAGTTTAATCAGCACATAAATCACAATGACTGTATAGCCTTAATACAGATACTTGAGGTACATCGATTTGCACAGTACAAAAGTTAATGTGTATACTTTGAAATTTGGAAGCACAATTATCAAATGTGACCTGTTTTGTAGTTAACTATTGGCCAAAGTTTTGATTCCGAATAGTCATTTTGAAACTTTGAAAGAATAAAAAATTAACTTGAAAAAATAGAAAACTGCGAATATGTTATTTAATTTAACTAATAAGCTAGATTTACATTAAAATAGTAACACAATTGTTACTTATTTCTAGATAAATTTTGAAAACCTTTAATTTAATTACTGTACAGACATACATATATTTTTGCTGTTGATTAAGCAGTAAGCTAGCACTTGATAACGAATTTTTTGCTCATTAAAAGTAGCTATTGCCTTCGTTTTAGCTTTGTATGACACATGGAACAATATCTCAATTCTATGCATTAATATTGATGAGATTTGTCGTGTTAGAGAGAAAAAAATTCAACGAAGAGCTTGTATAAAAACGTGGTTTTTGCATTGAAAGTGATTACGAAAAATTGCAGATTTACGAAAGGAAATGGCGAACATTTACGAATATTTGATATGCGAAAGCATA
>JAQFXM010003730.1:0-19213 GCA_034693345.1 Entomobrya multifasciata
CTTTTCTATTATTTCCTGGATTTCTGTAGAATCGCCTCATATCCCTAACGTCAGCATGAACACTGTAGCGAACGTGTCTAGTTATCGAAACATTAAGTTTTCGTTAATTTAATTTAAACTAATTACATATTTGGGGTACGAATTCCAGCAATATTGCTAGCTACAGGCAAATCATCTCCATAAAATTCGAGACATTTAAAGGAATGAGAAATTCGTATCCAGCTATGAATCCATTACTCCTCTTTAAAGTAATTTTCCGTTTGATCTACACCTCTGAATATCCTTTTCTCCACCACCTTGCACTACTCTTGAAACTTTTGAACAAAGCTCATAGACAACTTTTTGTATTCTTGAAAAACTACTTGTTTTCCTAGTAAATCGACTAAACAGATTGTAGGTAAAATGACAGAAACACCCAATTAACAGCGGATTCACAAATACTGTGTTATGTTATCAGTGATTATTTATTTGCCTGTACTTGATATTGTAAGGATATTCTTTCTGGGTATGTGCCTATTACAGAAGCAGCATCCAAGCAAATGCATTTGAAGACAATATTTCTCAAGACACCTCTACTGTTTCTACTAAAATTAACAGCGCCACCATTACTCGTGTGCAACAAACTAATACTTTTTTATGCCAAAAGCTGAATTAAATAGAGGATTGAATCGCACGAAGAAAGGTCTCAGGTTGCCACTTCTGTAATGCGATAAACATGATAAACTTGAAGGGATCCGACACGATAATTCGAAACATACTGTATTACATATTAAGGCAACATGACAACGGATAATGATGCAAGATTAACAAAATGCAAAACATATGTACAGAATCCAATGGGCACGGCGTGGCCGGTGTCACCGGGGCTTTAACTCGCAGCCAATTAATTAGTAGTTGAATATAATGATACAAGATCAATATGGAATTTTAACATGATTAATATTTTGCATGTAATTTTAAACCAATACGTATTAAATACACGACTTTTTAAAATGTTGGTAGTAAACGAAGGGGTTATTTTCGAACTTTTAAGTGCACGGAAGGTTAGATAAAGGCGTTCAAACCTGTCAGCTTTTTTATTTTTTAAATTTTGTATATTTTAAACAAGGCATTTGAATGCAGAGGATGTAGACGTCGACTCGACGTTCAATTTTACTGTCATTCCATTGCAATATTGTCATTGTCATTATCATTATTATTCCGAAAGTAAAAGTTGTAGAAATAAAAATGGAGGAGAGAAAGCTTGTGTTGGCGGTGGTGGGATGATAATGATACGATATACTTTTATTCCGGCATGTCGCAAAGTCGTCATCATCATCCGATTGTCGCGTCGTATTGTAAATGTATCCACAAAGTATAGCACAATACAAGAAAGCTGCCAATGCAATGATCGGTTAATATTACAAGAGAATACACCAATTCACCTATCTGGAAAAATCTGTCCCATTTTTATTGCTGCAGTTTTCTTCTCTTTTTGTCGGGAAAAACCTTAGCCATGATAATAATAAGTATTGGTAATGTAATAAATGGTCATATAATTTTAGCACAGTACACAATACAACTACCACGAAAAGCTTCTAACACAAGCCAACAATCAACAATGAAAATAGCTCAATGATGTCTGGATGCTACCGAAATATGTAAATACTACAACATGTAGTAAGAGACCAAGAAACAGAGTTGGACTTTCTTCAAGGCGGAACTCAAAGACTTTTGCTATTCGTTATTATTATTATGTAAGTATGAAACCTCAATAAACTTATAGTAATAATAATATGCTAGTTATTTATATATAATTGATCATAATAATCTTGTTTTCTAAGTTTTTGCATTTATATACGAAATACATACAAGGAATGCAATAAAAAGCACAAGAGAATTTGACTGCACAATACATAAGTAGCGTCGTGGCGTTTGGCGTGGTGCGTGTTAATAGCCTCGAATATATTCAGTGCCAAAAGTCTACAGAGATTTTGAAGAAAAACGCTCTATCATATTGCAGTTGTTATTATAAGCAATTTAAGTACATTCATGGTTTTATAAGTTAGCTAACAGTTATTAGACAAATTATATTAGTACGTGAAAAACACATAAGTATATGACATGACATGAGCCAAGAAACTCACTGCTTTCATGTATTTGCTGGCCATGCATGAGCTTTAAGTGTGTATGGATTATGCGTATTGCGTATTTGGCCATTGTGTTTATTTTTATTGATTTATCTGTATAAGCATACCAACAAGGGGAAAGACGTAAATGAGAGATGTATTCTCAAGTGAAAATGGGGAGATTATTACTGAATTTTTACCAAAATAGGCTTGATGACATATACACATAACTATATATTTTACTTTTGATTATATTTAAAGATCACAGAATATTTTCATATCAGTGATTTTGGATCAGCATACAGTTTTGTATGGCCCTTAGCTCATGGCCCCCTCTCTTATCTTCTTCCGGTATGCAGACAGTTCTCCATCTCCCTCCTTTCTGCTCTGTTGACTATCAGTATTCTGTGTACTCAATGCAGACACAGGTCCACGTAATCATTAATTTATACTCAGTCAGTCAGCTCACAGACCTTTGCTTAATTATTATTATCTTCTCATCGAATCTGCTTGCTGATAAACCAGTTCAGTTATGCTGCATCATGATGATAAAAAGTATGTCAGTTGGTAGATCGTATTAATTGTTTGCTCTATTCATATAACCGGCTAAAGTCTCTACTTTGTCCAGCCTCCGCTGCGGTTTTTTTTCAAGCTAGTAGATTTTTAATCCAATTCCCAATTATTTCCGTACCAAAATCCCAAGTGTAAACGCAAGTAGAAATGTAAGCTTGTACTAAACACCAATTTGAATTAACGTGAAATTTACTCGGGGAATATGTATAGTTTGTGATCAAAGAACTAGGTCAACGAAGTAAAATTGCGTAAAAAAAGGAGAGAAGTGTAGTTAGAAGTTTCCTCCTCTGTACAATTGTAGCAAAGTATGTAAGAACTACGAGAGCATATATAATGTGTATACTTATTTCCACATGTTCATAAATGAAAATGCTGGAGCTTTGTGGTAATAAATACAAAACATTGTGGTAAAGCGTAGTGGTTTATCGACCTACCGAATTTCATAAGTACCCAAAACGACTACATCCGTCTCTTGTGTTTGTACAGCAAGGAGAATACGTGTAGTCAGTGGTAAAGGAAACATCAAATTTTATTATGATTTTAAAGCAGTTTATGAAAGAGTATGAATATATCTTACCGAAAAACATTATGGACTGTAGACTTCAAATTACAGAGGCATTTAGTTAAGTAGGTATATCCTGAAAACTCCTTTAGGTACTTGAGCAGTACGGTCAAAGATCACACAAGTCATTCGGCCCCTCCACCACCACCCGTACAAGACCAGACTAGAGAAAAAAATATATAGCGGTGGCGTGGCATTTAAGGCATAAAAAGGGGAAACGCATAGCTGCAGAGGTCATCTTTTCATTTCTATCGTCTTTTTTAAACGATCTCCCATTAATTTTAATAATTCTGACAAGGTCTTTAAAAGCCAACCCGCAGGAAAATAAGAGAAAAATACTATTTCCTTATTGTCGGGGACACTAATAATGACGATATGATGATAAGCGAGGGAAAAAAATCAGGGATGGATTTTAAATGGAGGGCGAGAAAAGGGGAGACAATGGAGCAAAGCCATGATGACTTTTTTTCTTATGACCATTTTCAATGGTTTTTTCAGACAGACAGAAAAAATATCATATAATCTTGCAGAAACACAAAAAACGTTATAATCCACTATAAAACAATACATAAACGCATTATTGAACAAGTAATAGGTTTGCTCGTATTACGTGGTCATTTTTATGTAAGGCAATTCACATCATGTGAATACACAAGTCGCACGGGCGGCGTTCCGCGTACCTAATTCTTTAGCCAGCTAAAGCAGGATAATCAGAATTTATTCGTTGGGAAAGACGACCGTTTCATGGAAGCAGTATAATACCAAAACCAGTGACAAAACGACCGGGTCATTTTCTGGTGATAGTCTCCGGCAAGTTTTTGTCCAGGGTAATGGGAAAAGAGTAACCGTGTTATTACAAAGCAATAAATGTGCCATTCTTTAAAAATGAACATGAAGATTTAAGCAAGTTTCAAGATTTTACCCATTTTCTTTACTATTTTTGTACCAATAATGCGCACTAAGGAGAATTACATACATACATACGTGTGTAAGTCGTCACACAAAAATATGACCAGTTTTATTATTACTCGGTATAAAAAATAATATCCCATTGTAATCGTTCGTAAAGCAGTGGTGATGAGAAAATCGTGACTGATCTCTTTACATATTATCTCGTTTGTACTTGAACGTTTCTTTGGAATTGGGATTTTGATAAGCTTTTGGTAGATTTGAAATGAAGAAGCGTGTCTGCTGAAGGTTGAAATAATTTTTGGGGGGAGGATGAGGTGGTGGCACTATAAAAATATAATCGAAATTGTCTTTATCACTTTTTATCACCATCTTTGGGTTTATTTTTAGCCTGACTTTCTGACAATCGAAGGTGGGGTGGTAGGGTACGGGTATGACGAAGTCGCAATTGTAATTGCATAAAATATTTAAAATGAAGATGATGTATCAACGAAATGAAAGGAATTACGATTCATGACCTGAGTTAAGTGAGAGTAGAAATTTTCCAGTTTTCGTTTTAAAGACATAATACAATGTCCTATCCTGGTGATTTGTAAGGGTGTGTACAGGCTGTGTATGCAGTTTACCAATATGTGTGACTGACTGTGTACTTTTTGTAGTTTTATGGCAAAATATCATATCAAAAGAATACTACTTACATATCTTCATATTATGACTAAGCTTGGTTTTTTATTACGAAAACGTGACAATTGCCTTCATAGTTTATGCATGTTATGTTATTCCTGCTGTTAGAAAAGATAGAGTTTTACAGTTGTATATATACTATGCGTGCGTGGTGGTGGTAGGTAACAGGAAAATATCAAAATGTGATTTGCTATGATTAATGCATGTGTTATTGCCAAAGTGTGTGGAATTTAGTTTTCTTTGGGAAAAGAACACACTGTCGTGCCGACAAACACAGAGCGAGAGGGTATCAAAAAGGTGAATACGTTATCTCATAAAAAACCGTGTAAAAGGCACCTTCAACCTTATTTGTACAGAGTACATTCCTTTGAATTTTCTGGCTTGGTGGACTGTGGACAAGGAGGGAAGGAAGTATGTATGTGAAACCATTAAGATGAAAATTTTATAGGATAACTTCTTGGATGAATGTTCTCTTTTTTGGGAGAAACTTTGGAACCTGTCTAAACTCATTCATTTTGTTAGAATTCATAGTTAGAATATAATATCATTACATATCTATCCACTTTGTTTGGAAAATGCCAATTTTCTTTATGACGGTTTGGTTTTCTAACTTACAAGCTTCCTCCATTAAAAATATCATTGCAATGCAAAATGAATAATGAATGATGTTTTTGATACTGAAGTTTACTATTACTTTAAATTGTGGTTCTTGTTTTTCTGTCCTAAATATAAAAAATACACCTACATGATATCGTCATCGTTAGTTTGATACACAAAAGTAATAAGTGCACCTGGGGTCACCACTCCTCAATAAAAAAACAAGTCCATTTAATCCTCTAAAGGGACACACCTTGTTTGTCCAGTGAGTACAGAGAGTCCATCTATCCAAACCATTTTTTCTCTTTTCTCGCCAAAGTAAATATTTTTCCAAGAAATTTTTATTAAAAGCTTGGTCTACTGGACAGTCACTCAAGTTCACAACTACGACGTAGTACATCTGTTCTTGTACCCATAATAAAATGTGCTAACAAACCTTATTTCCTTTTAGAAAAAAAACCGACACGCCAACTACAACGACAACTTACTGGCAACACATAAAAAAATCTACTAAGACCCAATTCACTTTTTTGTGTGCCATTTTTTCGTTAAATGCACATAAAAAAGCTAGCCAAACTGTGTGACTCTCTTTAAAAGATTTGCCAATATCAGAGAAAGCAACAATAACAATACCAATCAAGGTACCACCACCACCACCGCGGATACTACTATTCTATTACTATTGTTATTGCATTACACACATAACACTTCTTTTCTACAGTTTACTGTCCAAAAAACCGAAACGTCCGACATCGACATCAGAAAAGAAGCGAAGACGTGTTATCTCCGACCAGAAATCCTTTTTGTTGTATTTTTTAAATGCATTTTCACATCGACAGACAAGACAGCAACACAAATTTTCTCCTTTTCTCTGTATGCGTTTTAACCCTTTTTTCTTCTTACAAGTCGGGAGACTTAGTGTAGCCTAGAGCTTTTCTTTCACTGAGCATATATGCTTTACAGCCGGGTTCCATCCAGCTGTACCGCCGCATCAACAAAAAGCAAAAAAGTCAAGCTTAGGACTACTCTCTTCCCAGCACTCTGGTTCAGTCAGTAACAAGTGCTTGCGCCAGAAGCAACTCTCACGCTCGTTCGTCTCAAAACAAAGTTTACTGGTTTAGCCACACACGAGATTCTCCAAGCAAGAAAAACTGCAACAAGAAAAAAAGTAATGTTGTGCGGTTTTCTTTTATTTTCAACAAAAAATAACTTTCTCTCTTGAAAAATTGCTGTATTGCTTGTGTCAAAAAAGTGCAAAAGTTGTGAAGTATTTTATAGAAATATAAAACACTTTATTCTTTTTAATTTCTAAAAATATTTTTAAATAATAATTTTCTGGAAAATTAAATCCATTGTAACCTCGTCAAGACTATCAGTTGTATAGTATCAAGTATTTGTATCTTACAAATCTTGAAAATTAAAAGAATACTAACATTTAAATCAACTATATCTGTCTCAATTTGCCCCAAAAATTGGATTTCTAATCGAAGCTTGCGTAAAATCCTTCTTGTTACTCGGAAGAAAGACAAGACCACTTTATCATCATTCTTGTGTGTCCCATTCTCGCTAACTACTCTATGTTGATTTTGTAATTCATTCTTCACGAAGAACAACAACTTGAAACCAAAGATCTCTCGAGACTTTTGTAACAGTTTCTTGTAAATGCAAACTTCCAAACTAGCAACCTAAATTTCCTTCTCAACAATTTTATCCTGATCTCCTTTACATCATCATTGCTCTCATCACCACTTATTCTTATACGTAGTCGGTCTAACAAACCAAAAACTTATGTAAGAAAAGCAAAACTAGTTTTCCGGTGAAAGATAATCTAATCCTCTTGAGAAACCTTCTATGCTGCTTGAGAACTAAAGATCGTTTTTGTTTTCCACCACCATATCGTTATAAAACAAATACTGTTCGAAACATTTACACTCTCGCAATCAGTGCGGTTTAGAGTTTCAAACCAAACAAGGAAGAATACTTTTTGCATACATACTTGTTGTAATTTGAGAAAGTAGTGTTTTCGTCGTGGATATAAGGAGACACTTGCACTCATCTATCTCATCAGAGTAAAAGCATGTGTGGTTGTTGCTGCATACAAGAAAAAGATTAATTGTTGGTCCAACAAACACAAAACAACTCAACTCTCAATTCACTTGTCAGTGAAAAGTGAGTCCTCTCTGTGGACTTTAGTGTATTCTACACGAGCTCCATTCGGATGATCATAATAAGCTAATTTATTCAGCACAACACAAAGCAAACAAGGAAAGGAAAGACACTCTACTCAAATTTCTCAAAATTTATCTAGTCCTTATAACAAGCGATATTTAATCCAAAGAAACATACAGTTTTTAAGTGTTTTTTGTAGAAACAAAAACCAAGCAAAAAAATAACGTTGTACAATTTAAAGTGAAAGTGGTACAAATAAATAATTAACAAACCCAAAACAACACAGCTCTCTTTTTCTCGTTTCCGGGCTCATCGCCCTCTTCATCAGTATAAACATTAGAGTGGAAAATTTCTTAAGTTTATTTTATTTGCTTGCTAGTACCGGTGAAAGTTTTCTTCCGGTAGTGTGGTCTCTTTGTGAAAAAAGATAAAATATATTCTTAAGAAAAACCAACACCACCATCTTAGCGGTTTGTTTTTCAAAGAAAAACAGAGTGAACCTTGTCTTCTGTCTATACACTAGTGTTAAAACATTTTATACAATTTATGCATGTCTACAGTTTGCGTGCAAAAGGATTGACTTTTTCCTTAAGCGCAGGTGAAGAAAAAGCAGTAATATTAATAAAACTACTACTGCAGAATAGTCTACAAAGTGTGTACTTTAATCGTAAAGAACATCTTCTACATCTTTAGTGTCGTTAGTGAGTGTGGTTGATTACTTTAAAAATACAACAGGCAAAACTTCCACAAGAAAAAGTTCATTTCCCTCATCGTCCTTTTCTTCTACTCTTTTTATCTGAATATTACATGCTAAAAAGCTGCACCATTGCACTGTGCTGCATTGCTTTTAATACTTTTTTTTATGAATAAAGCAGCAGGGAAGATAGAGAAGAAGAAAACTAACATTGTGTAATGTTTGCTAATAATGCAGTGGCAGTAAACTTTGTACAGTAAAGAACATCATAAAGCCACTGGAGAGCCAGTGTAAAATATAGCACTACCATCAACATCAACAAGAAAAGTTACAAAGTGAAGTTTACAACTAGTAGAAAAAGTAAGCCAATTTCATATCAGATGAGAATATAAAAACGTGATCATCATAATACCTGTTTTTCTTGAAAAACTAAAAAAATACTGACTTGACTTAATACTTTGTTCAGGGAAAAAATATATAACCCGACACTTCATCTGTGAGTATACTATATCATCATCATAACGAATGACTAATGTCCTTTACAAGCAACTTGGCTTGTTTTTAGTATTATGGGAGATGCATTTGTAATGTGAAGTGGTTTCCTTTTGTTCTACTTACTATTTTGCTGTGTAGGTGGATCCTTTTTCTCTTTTGTCGTGTTGGTTGTTTTGAAATCAGAAGAAAAATATATAAGGTGAGTGGTTTGGTGTTGTAAAATAAATCCTAAAACATTAGGGATCGCATAACATGTTATTTTTTTCTTGTATCGTATCGCTGTGTGCTGTTCTGTGTAACAATTCATATTTGTCCGCATTGAACCGTTGAACAAAAAAAAGTTTTTAGGCCGAGAGTGTGTCTGGTCTGGTACCCGGGTATTCATGGTACTGGCCTTATTTTTGTTGTGGTGAGGAGAAGGCAAGAAAAAATTAGGTACTTTGTTTACTAGAGAGAAAGCAGGTGCGTGATTTTGAATTATAAACATAAATAAACATTTATAACTTGTCCAACTGTTCCTGTGAGAGAGAGAAAGCGACGGAGCGAAAACGGTAATAGCATAGTAATCTGTTCTTATGTTTTTTTCTTGTCGTTTAGGTAGGTATACTTGGTAAATGGTACAAAAAATTTTGGGCTTGAGGCAAGGCAAATGCAATAGAAAAAGTGTATAAAAAGAATAACAAATTATTATAATAATTTAGGGATTTTACACGTGGCTTAACTCGCACACTCAAGTAACAACTTCATATATATTTATTTACACTGCAGTTGTGTAGTTCAATAAAAGTATGTATGAAAGGTGCGAATGTGTGTAAATGCTGAGTTGTTATTGTTATCGCACATAAAATAAGATAGAGTAAAATTGACCTTGTCTTCTTTCTTTTTTGTGTAAATTTAACAGTGATTTATTTAGAAGATTGCAAGTAAAGTAGGAACACTTTAGAGAAAGTACTCTATTTAAATTGTAAAGGATTTAGGAGGAAATTTTTCATGCTTTGTACGTAATGTAGCGTGATGATTACAGGTGAAATTTATAGAGTTGAACGAGTTGACACAGAATTTTAAAAAAACACTGCAATTCATTCCTTTGAAAGGAAAGGATTAATTGTGCTTCATTTAACTGAACAAGTATTTATTTATTTTTGTAGGCTGTTGTGGTTTGTTTTTTGATAAAGTAAACAAAATGAATTACTGATTATTTTGGCAATAACAATAAATCTTTCTTTTTTGGTTGAAAAACATTTCCGATTGTAAAAAATAGAACGAGAGAAAGTTTAAAAGGGATTGCGACGAATATAACAAAGCAAGAGTTTGGTCGTTTTGTTTTTTAAAGGTAAGCTGACGATTGTATTGTAAATGGTTTATTTATTTTATTGCATTTTGCTGAATTAATAAAGTATACGATGCATGCATACATATTTATTACTTACGTCAGCGTTGTAGGATTCAAGGGTAAAACTGGAGACACGGGAACAATAAAAAAGCGGAAATAGAAAGCGATTTGCTATAATTTTTTGTGGAATGTTCAAAAGAACTGCTTTATTGCTGCTATGTTCATTCGATTCGATTTTACCGGTGAAAATTCTCAATGCACGAAATAAATTTTCTCAGTGCACTGAGAAAACGTGGAATGCACATTAATGCACATGCAAAACATTTGCTGGTTCATTCTCACAAGTTGTATAAATCATAGTTTCAACTTCCGCAATGAATTTCATTACAGTATTGTGGAATGAAAGGGTTGCATGTTGCATTTCCTGTGAGAGTGTAAAATGGGTGTATGTGCTTCTCGAATCTAAAATCATATCAGGCAACAATATTGAATTGTGTAAATTTCCATACACGGAATTATTTTTAACTTTCGAATGCATTGAATGTGGAACGTGAAAGCTGAATGCGGAGCTACAAACACAAAGCCGAACAAGTAAAAGAACAATGACCTTCTTCGAAAGGCAAAGACATGTACAATACTCTTGTATTTGACAGCCTGCAACTGTAACACTTATGCCAAAGTTTGTTGCTTTTTCCATAAACTAATTTGCAGATGTCTACAACAGCAAATTAGAAACGTAATAATTTGATGGGCACGATGTAGTTTAATGTTTTGTTGTACAAATATAAACACACTTTCATATAACAATGTGTGCTTAACGGTTACATTCCAAACGAAGAAAAAATACAAAAGCCACTGAAGAAAAGACATAAAAATGTAATTTAATCGAGTTTTAAGATGGAAAGATGTGCGCATTTAGTGTATGTACCTATGCAAGTGGTGGTGTAGCGTCGGATAAAATCTGTCTCTTGCGAATTGTTTCTCGCCTCTTATGTCTAAAGAACATACATACAAACATATCTCTCCGTACTTGCATTTTTTCTTCTTTTTTCCTTGTAACGTCTGCTTGCATTGGTATTCTGACTCAGCAAAGTGGAAACTTTCATGCATTTTTGGCGACGTGCATTCACTCATCCCTCAATTTTAAATTGCATTTTCAGTGTTATAATAAGGTAATGTACATACGTGAACTAATATACTTAAAACTATACGAAGTACTAAGTACAGTAAAAAGATCTCGTCCCATTGCACAAGCACCATATCCTTTCTTCTTCTGACAAACTGGCGTCCCACTTGAGAAATAGGAAATTTCTCTAGAGCCTAGACCCAGCCGAGCCATCCTTCCAACATTTTTTCAACTTTGCACTTTACTCTGTTATTCTTTTGTAGAGATTCTGATGCTGGATGCACAAGGTACTTAATGTGTTGGTACTACACGCCTTTTTGCCTCTCTACTTTAAATTTTGGCGACGAATGAGCATCTCTTTGTGCAGTTTGTGGAATGTATGTATGTACAAGTGAATGGACTCTGTCGTTTCTCTGCACTTTGGGAAATTATCTCTTTGGACCTGCCTCTGTGATCCTGTGAACTCGTTTCTTCTTTTGCTTTTTCACTATTTCATCCGTTTTCCTCATTTCACATTTTCTCTCTTTTTCACTTCTAAGGCTACTCGCAATGAATTACTTTAAATACATCGAAAATGTAACAAAGCAAAGCTCTATCTGAATAAGGAAAGGATACATGCATAATATATCACACAAGGACATAAAGCATTGGATTGGAGTGGTAAAAGTAACGAGCTACAGAGCAGCAGCACAAAACGAGCAGATGATTTATCTACTTTAAATCCGTAAGGCTCATTTACCATGATAATGATGATGACGAGGCAGGCATAGACGGAGAGAAAAATGGACAAAAAAGAGAAGATGTATAATGTCGGACGGATATTATGAGTGAATATATTTTGAGTTCATTTTACACACACAATGTGCATTGCTGTATTTTGTATGCAAGTTAGTCAAAGAGAAAGAAAAATAAATGAAACCGAAGAGGGGTACTTGACTTGAAGGGTGACCTGACTCGACTTGACTTGAGCCACATTGTGTCCTTTTTACTGTGTGTATGTATTAACGTAAATCCTCTGGTACTTCCTTTACAATTCTGCCCTTATTCCACACTTTTCTCCTCTTTAACCTCTATACGCATACATTATCCACCCACTAAAGCCCAGACTCATTTATCTCCCAGTCATTTCGGCCGGGTCATGTTTCTGTCTGCGCTTTTTGCTAATGAACTCACTATTTATGTTGTGTTATCTTTTGCAAAAGCGCATGCATATGTGTTATATCTTCAAAAAGGTACACAAATGAAGGGAATGACATGGTAGTACACTGAACTACTATTGCATACTAAGTGTAAAGTGAAATTACTCTTAGTTAATACACAAAAACTAGATTTTAAGTTTATTTAAAAGCCTCACTCGACTGCGGTATGCATGTGGTTTTGTAGTTGTTATTTTGAGGCAGTAGTACAACAACACAAAACACACTACCACATTAAATGTTGTGTGGTAGTGAATGACTTTATTTTATAACCATGTTACAATATACATAAACGTGTGTGTAAACCGTAACATGGCTGTACCATCATCGTCCTCATTATTATTATCACCACAAAAGCGCCATTCCTTTTATGATCATGATCATCATGATGATCGTTTGTGTACCTCTTCTACCACCACTTCACCATATAATCATCTTGTATCCAGCTAGACACACTTACTTTTATAGAACATTGCAAGTTGCAAGTGTACGTGAATCAAGTCACCCAAAAAGTTATACAGAATTCCCTATTTCCTGTTAACCACTTCTTCGACTTTATGTCTTTTTTGGTCCATGCTTCAACCACAACACACCATTGCATTCACTATACTCTCCCCAACTAAACGTTGCTATTCTGCCTGTGTGTTTACATTACTAATTACTACCTAAACACGCTATTTTGTTGTGTAATCTTTGCCTAAAGTTTACGTAAAAATGGAATAAAATCACTTTCAAACTTTTCGCGTAGTGTATTGTAATGAAATCAATATAACTTTCTTCCATACAAAAATTCTTTCTACGACGCTGTAAAAAAAGAAGCGATCAAATAAAGTAAATGAATGTCATTTTATCGTCATACTTTTGATGAAAGCCATCATCATCTATGCACCCCACCTCTACCATCCAAGTTTAACTTTTCACAACGCTTCGTTCAACTTTCATTTTTGAATTCCAAGATTCTTTCCCCTTTTTTGTAATCATCACCATCATCCTCATCGTCTTGAAAATCTATTAGACAAAATATTTCGCCCATGATACCAAAGAACACATTTGCACAAGACGCTCCACCGAATCTTCAGAAAAAAATTCAGTATCCAAAGTAAATAATAATAGCTCGTTCCTCTTCATTCTCTCTCAAATCATTGGCCACTTTAGTGTTTCCCACTCATTCACTCCATTAAGCAGAGAAAGAGGCAAGATACTACACTATAAGCAAAAAATAAGACGGCAGACGAAGACGAGAAAGAAAATGAGTAGCGAGTTGAGTTTGAGTTGAGTCAGTGGAGTAGTAAATAAATAGGCTAAAGAAGAGCTTGAGCATCCATGTCCAATTTTCTTCACTCACTCAACTCTGCAAAAAGCAAGCACCAATAAACTACTACCATACTCATCACTTTTTCTTCTCTGAAAAACGCCAAGAGAGAAAGAGAAAACTAAAGAAAAGTAACAAAGTATAAAAAAGAAGTAGTGAAAGCATCAGATATTATAGAAGAGCAGCGTAGCACATCATCACTACATATAACCCTTTTTTCGCTTGCCTTGCGTGGCTTGCTTCTTGTAATAATAATTGTAATAGCGCCTGTCAGTCTAATAGCAGCCACTTCATCACTACCACCACCACCACCATTCGCAGCGTAGTTGCTTTTGCTACTATATAGTAGTCCTCGTCATCGACAGTGGAACATCATCACGATTCATACTGATATACCCAAATATTACCATTAATATAGTTGATGATGACAATGATCATCATCTTCTTTTCCACCAAATGACACACAGTACAGTACAGTTTTTTCCTTCAACTTATTTTTTTTCATGCGAAGGATATCCATAAGCTCATCATGTCTTTTATTCGTGACTTCATTATATCCTGTAAAATAACATTGAAGAAAGGGCAAAATGCTCAGACAGAAAGCAAGGATCACGATCGCACTCTTTTTTTCCTTTTTTAGTTGGTTGCCCTTTCTACTGCCATCATCACCACCACCACCCTCGATGCTTCTTGTGAATAGTAATGAAGATAATATGATAATTTTTCTTGTTGCTAGTCAGTTGGTCGCCTTTACTGGTTGGAGTTTTTTTGAATAACAAAGCCATTGCCTTTTGTGATCTGATCATAATGATGGGAACTGTGTGTGTGTGTCTACGTATTACAGAGAAAGCAAACATTTGACTACTGATTACAGAGCAAGCAGTAGGGAACACATCGTCAACAAAACAATATAATTATCTGCTGTCTGTTGTATGCCATGCCAGTATAAGTAAAATAATCATCATATTCATAATCATTGGCATTATGAACATATCATTAATATCATCTCATCACAGCAGCTCGCAGTTTGTGTTTGTTCAGGAAGTCCCCATTGGCCAAGTCGGGCTCATTGTCTGTATTGTGTCTTATGAAAAAAGCTGTTGATTCTACTTTAATCTCTGAGAGCCTTCTAGCTTTTCACTTCCTTAATAGTAATGATGTTGATACAATAATGTAATCATTGCTGTGATGAATAGAGCTTGTTACACAATCTTGTGCGGTAATGAATGATAACATACATATAAAGTGAATATGTATGTTTTTACACACTTGGATGCTCTTTATAAAATGCCTTGGTGTTTATAGATGGTTCAAATGTTGTTTTTGTTTGCTTAGAAGAAAGCATTAAGAATTGAGACCGGAAAATATCAAGTTCAAAGGCAGCGGCTTTTTTGTAAGGCGTGTTTCTTTCCTAAGAAGAAGAAAACTTTGCTGTACTATAATATTTTAATCTACAAACATATTGTATTACATCCGGTAGAAACTTTTGTAAACATACAGGTACTAGATTTATTCCCGTTTGCCTTTCTTTTTAACATAACTTGCAAATAGAAAATCTCTTCACTTGACACGTGTCTATGATAGTTGTAATTTACTAACATTTTGTTGTTAAAAATGCAGTATGTTTTTATTAAAATACGTCTCGGATCATCTTCTCAGTATAATGCAAACATGTAATTTTTGTTTCTCATGTAAGCAAGGTAGTAGCTTCACTGGTGGTCGATAATTTTGATAAAGATCTGATATGTGTGCATTGCTATTGTGGAAATGCACCCACTATGGAAATTCCAGTAATTCAGTTTAACATTCAACGCACATTTCAATACAGGTTGTTATTTGCACGAGTAAAAACACACACACGTGAATTCGAAATTCGTGTCCTTCCTTCATCAATATCATGATCAACAATCATAACAAAGCATGCAGGGTTATTAGTAGCCAGCTATCATCTAAATTACATGTTTGCATAGCTATGCATGTCTGCTGTATAAACGTCATAAAAATCCGCACTCCCCGTCGACCTTTTTCTTATCGAAAAATGCGTATTCCATAAGCTTCTAAAAACGTAATTACTTGGTTGAGTTGACAGTTATGTATGCATGCTAAAGGCATTGTACCATAATTTTTAAATTGAAACCTGTTAGCCATGCTTTTTATCCATGAATGAAGCCAAGTTTTTATGGATGCCTGCGTGTGTAAGCCATATTTTTTCCATGGTGTGTGGTGACAATGACAAAGAAATTTTTTCACTTGCATGCTAGCCAGACAAGCAAAGTTTTTAGTAATTCCTTTTTTATAACTCCATATTATATTTTTATGAATGGCTCTCTCACTCATTCACTAATGAATGGGTTTCGTTTAAAAAATAAGAGATGATGGATAATTTTTTAAAGCTGTAATATATCTTCTTTATAAAATTGTTATTACTTCGTTCATTTCTCTTGGCTCTTAATAATCTCCCCTTCAATTTCCTTCCTTTTATTCTCCTATTCCAAGTATTACAAAGTTTAGCATTGCCGTTTTCAAGCACTGTTCACAGTATTTACTATTAAAAACGCATGTGGCGTGGTTTGGTGATGGTGTGTTCATCAACAAAGTTGTCGTAATACGGCTTATTGTTATTGTGCGCACACGATGACACAGCAAAACTCTCTGTTTAACTTGAGCTTTTGTAAAGTGGATTCATTTTTTTCATCCAGACAAAAGCTTTTTTCTTGGTCCCTCGATACTCATTTATTAGCTGTGGTGCAATATTTTAATCTCTGAAAAGCAGCAAAAGCAACACAATAAAAAATATCATGCTTTACAGCAACAGTGGATAGAAAGACTCTAATAAAAAATGTGCATGTTTTGCTAGTGAATTTCTGGTGAAAAAATGCTGTTGAGCCTTGAAACTTTTTCTCTTACTTTTAATACTTTGTTCAAAAAATTGTTTTGGTATGGCATAGCTTTGCTTGTTCAAAGCTTAAGAAATATTATAGATGATTATAACTTCTTAGCACACAAATCGTTATGTGATGTTGACAATGTTGCTGGTGTGGTGGTGGTAAAAAGTGGAGGAGTAAGTCGTAAAGTGGTTTTTTTTTATTTTCTTATTGATCTATAAAAATTCCTCAACTGAGCCACTTGAAAAGCATTGCATCTCTAGCCATATCATCATGATCACTGTATACTTACCGTGTTGATATTTTGAAAAGGAAAATGCTCATTTTATTGGCAAAATCGGTGACAATATTAAAAGTTTGTTGGAAGCATGCATACTTTGTGAGAAAAGAATGTGTTTTTATGCAATGTCAACCCAACCTAAAATGTTTTTATGGCTGATCCAATCCTCTTTCTTTCTTGTTTGAAGTTGGATATTTTTCGGGTATGGATTGGGTGGTGGTAGTCGTAGGTCTCTTGATGCAAAATGCATGTACAAAAGCAAGCAAAAGGCCTAATGCTTACGTAATACAGATATTATTACCCCTTTAAGCAAGTAAAGTGTACAATGCTTGGATGGTTTTTAAAGAAGAGTTTACACTTTACACATTCTTCAATGCATCCGCTCTACTTCTTTCTCTTGAGCTGGTTTTGGTGATGATATAGGATGTGAGGATGTGATATGTGCGTAATAAAAGTTGTGCTTGTGCTGCAGCGTATGTACAAAATGTATGATCAGAAGTTTGAGAGGAAAAAGTATTGAAGCCTGAAAAAAGATTACTATGTAATGTTTGTATGCAAAACTACTGAAAAAGTATTCTATGGGACTTTCCAAGCTATTTTACAGAAGTTTTGTAGGATGACGAAATAAAGCGGAAATTAACGCCAGGGGGGTGTGTATCCGATTTTAAAGGTTTTTTGATAGGGAAATATTGCTTTTTACCCTTTTTGCTAAGAGAGACTGAGAGAGAGTTGTAGTTTGTCTTTTTTGATATCATGATTGCATCGACATTACATTATGTATTTTGATAATAAAACCAAACCAGTAGGGAAAAAATGCATCGTAAAACAGCTTGTTATATTTCCTTTCTGTACTCAAGTTCCGTTTTATGTGAAGTGATTTGGAATGAAGAAGATGGCTCAAATTGGCAAGTGATTATTAACGGTAGTGTTTCATGTAAAGGAGGGAAAATAGGCATAAAAGTTGGTACGTAGAAAGATGTGTGATCTTCAGTTGATTATTTTTTTCAGATGAGATGATCAATATAACTCACAAGTCTGACTCTGACTCACTTTTGGGTAAACTCAGCCAAGCAAACTTACTTTTACTTTTTTGTTGGGATAGTCTAGAGTATGTGGTGTGCGAAAGCAAGTGAGCACGCATTCATCCATGTAATAAGTTATGTAGATATATCTTTATCATTTGTGAGTGTTTTCTGAGTAGAAGTGCGGTGAAATGGATAAACTGACTACTTTTTTGTTGTATAAATGAGGATTTAAGGACAGGGAAACAAATGATAAAAGGGTGACGTGCGGTGCACTTACTCTCACTGTCTACATAACAGTGTTTGTGTGTTTATTCATTCATTCAGTTCTTCGCACACACGGAGGAGACGAGACGACCCCATACAGAGCTCAAATGAGTAGCATGTGCACCCCCAATAAATAATGCTCTCTTTTTTTGATGTGTGTGCCTTTTCATTTCCATGCTCTTTTGAAGTTTTATTTCGTTTTATTTTTTGGTGGATTTTTTTCTTCACTACTGACTGCTTCTGTTAAAGTGAAGTGTATGTTTTGATTGTAGACATTATAAGCGAGTTTGGTATCATTTTTAAAGGCAAAATTGCTTTGATTTTAATCGGTTTCCAGTTTCGATTGAAAATTATTAAGATAAAAAAAGCGCAGCGCAAAGTTGGAAATGATCAACATGCCACGCAACCACATTTTTTTGTGACAGAACAACCCTTTCTTCTTTTTTCTCCCTTGTCACTGCCACGGCCACCATTAAAAATTCTTATTCATATTTTCCTTTTTTCCAGAAGTCGGAAATATTTTTGAGTGGTTTCCTAATAAATAACACGAAACTTTTATAGGCAAGCTGGGATTTTTTCTGAATGAGTAGTGTAAATAATAATAATCATCAAGGAAAAGGGGAAATAGGTATACAATTTATGAAAAAAATTATGGTGAAGGTAGAGGTGGTTGCTGTATTGAAACGGAGAAAGCTTGTTTTTGTGTCGGGTGCTAGTCATCATCATCATTTATGATCACTGCTTACATAATACAAACATATACCCAACTCTGACGATTCACGTCAACTCAGCCAAACTAGAATTGGAGATGATGAATTTCCTTTTTCAAAGGGTTGAGACAAGCGTGAAAATTCCTTGTTTGTTTTTTATTAGAATTTACTTATGTTTTGAGCGTGGGGGGAAATTTAGAGTTGAGTTGATCCGAGCTAACTAGCAAGGAGAGTTTATAATACAAACTTGGTTGTGATGTGATGAGGGTGCTGATTGTAAGTACATGATTA
>JAQFXM010003731.1:0-19206 GCA_034693345.1 Entomobrya multifasciata
CAGGACCTGTAATTCTTTATGCAGTGAAATATAATTCTTTATTTGTTGAGTATTTTGAGTTTTAAATAAGGGTAAGGTTATGTAAATGTGTAAATGTTGGATGCTTCCTCGCATTCCAGTAGAGCTCAAGCAGTCAAACATTTAAGTTTAGCTCAACCATTCAAATATTTCAATACAAATTAAGCAATCACACATTTTACTGTAACTATAACTCGACCAGTTACTCATTTTAAAAATCGAACCACTGTGTATATGGAAGTCCCTGACATGTAAAAAATAGTTTACCATTGCTAAAAATATGTTACTGCCAATTTGAAAAGTAACAAAACACATGAAAACCATAAGCTAGCATATATGCAGCACAATTAATTTATACTTGAAAAAGTTTAGACGCCGAATGACAATAATATCGGTTAAATAGAATCATTTTTATACAAGATTATGATCATTTACACACAACCTTTAAGTACCTTCTTTAATATTCTTTGATTTTAAGTACACCTGCTCAGACTTTTTAAAGAATTATGTATGTATGTATGCATTGCATAGGTGTAGCATCACTTCCTGACACATATATATGTTGCTGACAATGCTGCTACTGGAAGTTTAGGCATCAAACGAGGACCTGGTCGTCCAAAAATAACCAGTAAAGCATTAAAAGAAATTAAATTGAAACCTGAATTGTTGGTGTGTTGTGATAAAAGATAAATTGTTTGTAAATAATTATTGTATGGGGAGAAGAAAGAAATCCATTTTCACTGCATAAAGAATTACAGGTCCTGCGTGACCGCAGGTACGCTACTAAATGATATGCAGGGAACACAGATCTTTTTCGCAGTGAACGAAAAGCTTTTCCCTAAAAATATATAGCCTGAAAATATATCACAGTTTAGATTGTACATATGTGCATATCCATTCATTTAACTTATGAAAACTTCTGTGAAAACGAAAAGTGGGATAAAAGGGAAAGCAAACATGGGAGCATTGAGCAGCAGTTTTACTAAAAAGGAAAGATGCTAAGTTGGGTTGGGATGAGATGATAGAGATGAGAAAATTAGCATACATCTCTCTTCCCGAGATTTCATTTTTAGTTGCATGATGAACTATTATTCCGTTCTTACTCATGAAGACGATTATCATCTCATGTTCGTCATCATCATTACCTCACTGACTTGAGGGATGGGAGAGTAAATTTTCTATAAACTTTATTTTTATAGCCACTTCTCCTGGGTATTTTTTCATGCCTCACAAAATGTTAAGAATATCTAGTTCCTCTATAGCAGAAGGCAGGGAGACATCCTCCTCAAGTAATCTTACATGTTTAAGTTCTCATACATATGTGTAAGATTATATATTATGCAAATACTCATCACTCATTCATAAAACATTTATTAGCTTTACTTTTTACACCTTTTCTCATAAGTTTGGAAAGAGTGAAAGCGTGTATAATAAAGACAATTTATGGATATGATAAACATGCAAGTTGTAGACAGGTAGCTCTACATTATTTGTGCTTCGCATTCATTTTCATTACGCTAACGTCAAACAGCTTGATCATCCCACCCCATCATTATAAGTACAAGGTGAAATTTTTATGACAGTAATGAACTTGATTATCATGGAGGATCATGTATATGTCTATGATTTACCGGATGGTGGTAATGAAAACGAAAACATGGGGACAATGAAGCATTGTAAAATTATTATAAGTCTTCGTAAAAATAAAAAACATGATGGAAGGGATAGAGAAAAGAAATACAAGATTTCAGCATCAAGTTTTACTCGGATACTCTTTTATGTGGCAGGCCACAATCATTAATTGAAGAATAAACCGTTTAACACTTAACAAAACATAGCATCATGAAATTATTCCTATATATTCTATATACACGGATGAAATATTCTCAAAAAGTGTTCTCAATAATACACAGTTAAGACATTCTGCGCTCCTTGTGTTCAGTCAAATGAATGATGTTAGGTAATGAGCCATAGCGAACATAACAAGTTGCATGCGAAGCGGAAAACCGGAATCTTGAAATCTCACAAATTCCTTGGATATAATTTATAACAGAACGAAAAAGTGCATGAAAAATGTGTGGATTCAAGCAATAGATGCGTAGAAACTTAAATGAATGAACATTGCATAACATGTTCTTTAATATTTTAACTTTAACAGACCAACCCAGCAGTCTTCGCCATCATTTCACCCGTGAAGACAATAAAGATACCAGTCAGCTAAACAGACGTGGACGACTATTAAGTCTTAAGAGTGACAATGATGGCGACGACGACGAAAATGAAGACGCACAAGGGGAAATCGACAGTTCTTCTGGAAGGCGACGAAAGAAAACCTGGAGGGATGGTGAAAGCAGTGCTCGGGATGAATTCCTACGCTTGGTCTCATTCACCTCTTCCAGCTCTTATCGTCAGCAAGGAAAATCGTCATCATCATCTTCATCAGCAGGAAGACCTACGGCAATCACTGCAACAACAACAATCACTGACTCAGTACCAGCGACCTCGAAACAAGGAGCTGGGAAATTTTTCGTTGCTCGTAAGCAGTCTTCACCTACTGGCAGCAGTGATGGTGATCCTGCTTCCGGATCTTTACTCTTGGCAGATGACTCAACGTCATCTTTCCTCTCCTCTTCTCCATCATCTCCTTCATCGTCGTCGTCATCAGCTTCGTTATTATCTTCAAAACTGAAATCAATAAAATATACTTCTTCCTTCTCATCTTCCAGCTTGAGTAACGACGAAGAACGTCATCTAATCCCGTCGTCTTCAACGGCAACACTCCATTATCTTAATGAGAACAGTAGTGCGGATAAAGTAAAAGGAGAATCAGCCTCCTCCGTCATTAGAAAAATCTCTTCATCAACCTTATCCAATCACAATCATCGTTTTCGTCAGCAACAACAACCCGAGCAGGAAGATGAGCGGCATTACAATGAAGTATTTCGTTTCGGAGACCCACCGGCAGATGAATATGAGGATGAAGTTATTGTTGATGATAATGATGTTATGGAAGTGGAAAATGAGGACATCAGTGAAGTTGGCAGACGGGATGAGATTAGTAATGATGACAGCAACAAAATTCCGATGCAAAGTACTACTTCCACGAAAACTACAAAAAGCAATGATAACTTATTGGTGGTACCTTCATCAAGGGAGTCTACAAACTACTTGAAACAAAGAACTCCAAATAAATCCAAACTGACAAACAATAGGCAACAACAATCTCATCATCATCAAGTTTCACCAACAATTTTTGGAGAGCTAAATAGCAGTCCGGCAGATGATGGAATAGTTGCAGAGCTTATTACAGATAATAAAAATAAGGATGATCGTGATAAGCATATGGTACTGGCACCAACAGTTACCGTAACTGCTTCCAAATCTGTTAGTAGTAAGAGGTACCCTCATTCTTCACAAAATGGTATTACAAATTCCAATACTAACAGTAAGCCAGTTGTAGTGGATGACATGGTAGAGGAGGCGGATCAACTCATGCTTGGCGATGATCCTTCAATTATTATCAGTCGTGATAATCTCTTTGGGGGAGCCAGTAGAATAAGTAGCATCACGAGTAGTAATCCTCTTAATAAAAATACTAATGCTTCATTGCCAGCCAGTTACTCTGCTTCCACAACAGCTTCAACTTTTGGCAGTGGAGGGGGTAAGCAAAGAAATCCACTTCAAATTCGACGGGATCTCAGTCGGTTGGTAGCAAGTGGGACGGGAAGAGGATTGAATGGAGGTGGAAATAGTGGGGGAAGCAGTCTTGTTGGAGATGATGAAGAACCCATGCCAAATAGTAAGCGTTTGCAAATATTATGCATATATGTAATATTGTTTTTGTGATTTGTAGAGTAATTAATTCCTATATTTATACACAGTATAAATATTTGCTACGTGGTTAATAATTTTTCTGTGAAAATTTTTCCCATCTACTTTTAGAATGTGATCGCTTGTTCATGTGGAATGGAACTACTGGATCTCCCAATGGAACGTTTGAGTCTCCAACAATGATATCTGAAGAGGGACACTTGTACCAATGCATTTTCATGTTTTTGCCTGAGCAAATGCAAAGAGTTGAGCTTGTTTTCACTCAGTTCAGCGTGAGAGGCACTCCACCTGAGTAAGTTGTCTGATCATTTTTGGTTTAGTAACAAGAGAAAGTGCTTTCTAAATTTCACTTGCGTTGATTGTGTAGACACTGGTTTTAAATTATGTGTTTATTTTTCTCATCCTTCTAAACCAGATGTGTTCATGAGTGGGTAGACATTTGGACGGAAGTAGAGGGTACTGATCCTACCGACCTTGTGACAACTCCTTTTAGTGGACGCTACTGTGGAAAGATCCCACCTAGAAGACGAATCTCACTTTATGGTGGAATTGCAATTGGGTTCTACTCTGATAAAAATTCTACAGATGAAACTATTTTCAGAGGAACCTATTCTTTCATCAGTAACTGTGAGTACTATAAATACACAGAAAACTAATCAAACAATGGCCAAGCCTACCTTTTATCTCAGTCCACTGAATTTTTTATTTATACTAAGCCACGGCAATATCCCGATGAAATATAAATGAATGCGTTCTTGTTCTAATCACTTTCTGAATTGAACTTTTTGTTATAATAGCCCCATACCAAATTGGTACACCTGTCCCTCGAACATTGTGTAGTTATACAATACAAGGAGCATCCAAACGCAACGGTGATTTAATTTCTCCAACATATCCAGGCGTTTATCCAAAGAACCTCTCTTGCTCTTACAAGTTTATTGGAATTGAAGGACAAAGGATCCGCCTGGAATTCAGAGACTTTGATGTTTTCTACGGTGGAGCTCAGTAAGTGAAAGTATTCATAGTTCTTTTTATTTAAAAAAAAACTAGTGGTTGGTACATCAGATCATATTTTTGAAAATAGATGTTCAATCTTCCTTTCGTCCCTTGTGCCGTATAATGTAGTATATTTTCAATAAAATTTCATTTTTTCTTTGTACAATCGTCTTTGAAGGGCAATGTAAATATACTTAAGAAAAAAGAGCAGATTGGGGCATTTTTTCTTGATACTTTATTCATATCGGTATTTTATTCATCGTTCAAATACGTGCATATCACGCTATCACTATTACTTTTAGAGTCTTTTTTATTCTAATACATGTTAGGGTTTGAATTTTTTAAGTAATGAAGTCTATGTTTACTTTTTACTGAATATTTTATTAACTGCTTTTCCCTTTTTTAATTTAAAGAAAATTTTCGCCACGTCAGCCATTACTCTCCGTTTTAATTGCACGTAATCAACGAAACAAATAGCCTTTTATACAATGTTCAGCTAACAGTAAAATATTTGAACGTGTCTTATTACACAAACAGTAATAAAAGGTGACAAAGAAACAAAAAACCGAGAAAATGAAGTGCAAAGACAATAAGCTTAGTAGGAGGAAAGTCCGGAGAAAAATTTATATTTGCCTAAGATTTTCAAAAGACATCCTTTGTTTTTCATCTTCTATTACCCATAGATTTGTTAGCACAGTTTACTCTGTTTAGTCTTGTTGTTTCTTTGTCTAAAAAGTAAATATAGAGCAAAAAAACCATTCTACGAAAAAAATGCGTTTCTTTCGTATTCCTGAAGCTTACCTTTGAAATAAAGCACACAAGCATCATCATCGTCCTCTAAAAATCCTGTATAAAAATAACCCGTTTCTTTTCATTCTCGTTTTTTTTCTTGTGAAGCTGCCCCTTTGACGAAGTGAAAGTATACGACGGGATGGATCCAACAGCCCCTCTAATTGGAACGTACTGTGGACAGCAGCGCAACTTGGTTGTATTCTCCAGCGCACATCTCATGCTCGTCACATTCACCACTCTTGAGAGAAGCACGGAGTCTCAAAATCGTGGCTTCAAAGGAGTCTGGGAGTTTTCTGAGAGCTTTGTCAAACTTGGTAAACATTTTGATCAATCTTTGTTGTTAAAAAAGTTTTTTTTAGAAAGGGAGCATACAGTAAATAAGTAAAATACATACATATACTAGTTGTTGCACATTGCACAAAGCTAGTCGATCCGCCTTCAACATTAAAGAGCAAAAAAAACATCAAGAGAAAGTAAAAAAAAAGAATAGGACGATTACACGTCTTCTTTAAATGCTACAGAATAAAAAAAGATATGCATGGACATCACATAAACTTGAGTTTAGTTACTTACCACCATCCACATTTTTACAAGTCTAACGAATGTATGTTTTTTGGAAGTTAACCGATTTTTGTACAAACATGAAAGCAAAAAGCAAGTACATACTTTACTTGTTTACTTCCCGTCCATCGTTTTGTTTACTTTTATTTCAACTTAAAAAATGAAGACTTGCGTTCTTCTCACATTTTTTGTAGTTTTAAATTCAACATTTAGCTTGTTTACAATGTTGCTAAATGGAGATGATGATGTGGATCAAGATGAAAGTTGATGCTGGGTGGTGAAAAGTAGAAAAAAGAGACAAGCTCACTACTTTGCTTTCACTCTTCATTTCATTCACTGAGAAAAATGTTCGTAGATCCTGTAGAAATGTAAAATGAAGCTGCTTTCGACTTCCTTCCTTCCTTATTTCCCTCACCCACATACTCTTCCCGTCAGCACTTTTACATCCGTTTTTATCAAATGTTGTTTAACGTTGTATTTTATGTAGAAATTACCAGTGTAGTGTGGGTGTTTTTAAAGTTTACTTTTTTGTTGTAAGAATCAACAAGAAAGGGAGGACAATGTTGACAGTGATGAAATAAATGATGATGTTTATGGGAAAAGAAAATGTTTTCATGTCAATTCATAGAAAATAGTTTGATCTTTGGTTTTTTATACTTTCAGAATTTTTATGTGTTCTTCATCATAAGCCTTTTTTAACTTCTCATAAAACAAATGGTTGACAATGTCTAATTCAACACATACAAATACAACATCCATTGACATGCTATTTGAAAATTTGACTTGTTGTGTGAAATTTTATGTTTGATCGCTAAAGGCTAAACATTTCGTTCGCGTTCTGCTATTTTATTGTTTGTGAGCTCATCTGCTCACGTATTTGTCTAATATTGAATACATTATTGTATCACTAAGCTCAAGTAACAATTTTTGTACTATACACATTGTCAAAATGCTATGATTGCCTCGCCTGGTAGAGTCTCAATGATTAGTCAAATGATTTGGTGCAGCACTTTGAGATAAAGTTATACTTTGTCAGTTTGGAAGAAAGTAATAAATTTTAATTAGCCAAGTTTAACGTTAACAACTTTGTAGCTGTCAACGTGGGTCTTTTGTCTTCTAAATGAATATATGCCATGCCCATTTCTTCAATACTTTGAGCCATGCTGTAACTGTTCGCATTTCACATTTTGCAAACAAACTACGCTTTGCTAAAATCTGAATTTTAAAAAATGGGGAAAAATGTCAAAACTTGGTAAAGTTGAACAAGATGCTATAGCTAAGCACAAGATACAGCACGTAAGTACTAATAGTACTATCATACCACCTATAAAGCGACATGAAAAAAAAACTTTTCATATATTATTTATCACTTTTATTCTCTCCAAAATAGCTTCCAGGAACTAAAATTGAATGAAGGATTCAGCAAGAACTTATTTTTGGCATCTTTTTGATGTGTGTGAGGCTTGAGTACAAGTATACATATATTTTATCGATTTCTCCCCTCTTTCATCACATTTTCAATGAAGTTGAGAAGTAGCTGTAATCCTTTTCTCCCTTTTCAACATTCCTTATCTGCCAAAATTTTTCCCCACTTTGGATGACTTTTATCCCCCCATCATACCTCATATCCTGGATCCCGCTGGCACTACTAAGATTGAAAATGGCATATGTATATAGTCGTGTAAACGGGCAAATTACTTCATCATATTTTGAAGTTTTCTGTATTATCATGATAGACACTATGGTATTGACGTACAAAAGGTTTAGATGACTTTAGATGGCCTTTTCTTGTTATCCTGTCATAGAAAGAAAGTATATTTTCTCAGAAAACTATCTTTAGATTCATCCCATTGTTTGGGACATCTTAAACTCACTAAATATTCAAGATAATACATGATGGCATTTTTTCTCAGTAGTGGGATTTGTCGAAGGATTTTTGCAAAATAATTCTTAAATCTATTACTTATGATGTTTTCCTTTTTGCTCATGATACAATTTTATATCAAATTTTTCTTGTGTTATTCAGACTTCATTGAAAAGAACATGGGAACACACATCAGGGGCACTGAATGTGATCAACGAATTCTCAGCAAGGGACAATCCGCTGGTGTCGTCTACTCTCCCAATTACCCATTTCCCTACGTGCCGAAAATTGTGTGTCGATACTTTATTTATGGGCTTCAGGATCCACAGCATTTGGAACGAGTCCGGTTGTCTTTTGAAAAGTTTGATGTGATTACGAATATCAACAGTGAGGAAGACACCGCAAATCAGTCAGAACCAAAGAAGTGAGTAAACGATGCATAATCAAGTTAAAAGTTGACTGTAACTGACTCAGTCAGATTTCCCACAAGAAATACTAATGATTACAGTAAAAGTGCATTTCACTTTTAATATAAGAGTGTACACTGTACATGTAGAGTGTCTAGTGTCAAGGTGGAGAGAAAGAGAAGGCAAAAGGTTGGCTAATTAATTAAATTTATCTTCTATTATTAGATGCGGAGACGGATTTCTTAAAGTATACTTGAAAGGGCAAGAGGTGATTCAGGCGTATGATAAAGCTGATTATGAATTTTGCGGAAAAGAGTCACCACACGATGTAGTTTCAGATGGACCGAGACTCGTTTTGGTGTTTAGTAGTGGCGAAACTGTTGGGTCTGGCTTCAAAGGACGTTATCAATTTGAGACAGGTAAAGTACTGAAAATGTTTGTGTCATGTCATGTCGTCGCCGCAGATATCAACGAACTAAACGGTGTAAGCGATATTTCATGTTTAATTTTTAGAGTACCGTGTACCTGGCACTGCAGCACCAGATGGCTCATGCCACTTTACGTACTATAGTTCAAGCCGTATGAAAGGCGAGTTCAATTCGCCCCGGTTCCCTTCCAACTACCCTTCCATGACCAACTGCACCTACATCTTTTTCCAGCAACCCAACGAGCAAGTTCGTATAGTGTTCGACAACTTCAAGATGCGATCGGATAAATTTAATTATACTGACCGTGGTGCTTACGCGTAAGTTGGAGTACTATATATAGTGTAACGAGAATGAAGTAAATTTAATTACAACTCAATTTTTTCTGGAAACAAAATATTTTTGGTCGGGCTTTTGTAGTGATTATTGTGATGAAGACTGGGTTGAAATCTGGAATGTTATAAACGATGCAGAGGATCGACTTGTCGGTCGCTACTGTGGCTCAACTGCTCCTGGACCAATTGAATCCCGTGAGAAAGCTTCCGCCCTCAAAGTGATACTCCACACAGATGACGAAGGAGTTTCTAGTGGATTTAAAGCTAGATATATTTACTTCACTGCCAAAACAATTTTCGGAGGTACACTATGATTCATTTGTGTATGCATAAAAGCTATCGCTATCACTGTCGTGCTATGTCGTTCGTGTTTGCAATACAAATTCCCTTCTTTTGTTTTCGAACGCAGAGTGTGGACAAAATATAACCCAAGCACAAAGCGGTGTACTAACTTCTCCGAAATGGCCCCAAAAGTATGACGGGCCTTCAAAAGGAGAAGGGAGTGCAACGTGCAATTGGTACCTTTCTGTACGTCCTGGAAGCAGGGTCATGCTCCACTTTCAGAATTTCGCAATCGAGGGAGAGCCAAATGGTGAGTGCTCGAACGCTTTGTGTATTTGATTAACTTAATTCGTTGAGATAATGCAAGTACCATTTTTCATATTTTCCTCATGTCACGTCTCTCTATCTAATAGGTCGTGGTTGTCCAGCAGCAGCAGTAAGAATATGGGTGGATCCTGATGGAGTTCCTGTAGAGCTCTGTGGGGAGTCTTTAATGGTAGAAAATAGTCAATACGTGTCTGCAAGAAACTTGATGCGTGTCACGTAAGATATTTTTTATTAATTCACTTAATAGAATCACAAAATATACTAACTGCTTTCTCCAGACACCAGGAAGTCATACAAAAAAGTTTGATGATTATGACCTAATATTTTTCCTTTTTGCCTCTTCAGATTTATTACAGCCGACAAGGCTGTTGGAGCTCCAGGGTTTCGAGCAGTGTGGACGGAAGTACAAGACAGATCTTCTGGAACCCCCTGTCACCACTCTTACTTCCGTTGTTCCAAGTCCTCGTTCTGCATACCAGCAGAGCTTCGATGCGATGGTGTAGACAACTGTGGTACCGAAGAAGGGGAAAATGACATGTCGGACGAAGAACAATGTAAGTATGAAAACTGTACTGGGCAGTACTATTATACCAGTCCTCCTTGGACAAGTTTCTTGTCGTTTTTTCAAGTAAAAATGCACTTTGTATGTATTATCTGCACAAATTTATTGCACATTATATTACTCTCCAGCACAAATATTTAGGCACGCACCACCACCAATATTTGCTGTTATCTCGTTATCTTGTACATAAGTGTTACTGCATGCATGCTCGTATGCACCTTTGCACCGCGTTGTAAATAAATGGCACCGCCTGGCATGGCATAGCATTGGCACAGTTGATCTGGAACATTTAGGAGAAAATATTGTACACGCATGCATAAAAAATAATTGTACATACAATTTTTCATACTCCTTGTTAAATAAGAACTGTTCAATTCCCCAAAACATTTTTTAAATAGTGAAGCCATTACTAAAATTTAAAAAAGCTATTTTTAGTCATTTTATTGCCTTCCAAAACTCAATGTAAATAACCAACCCCATTTCATTTTTATTTTTACTAATTCAGAATCTCAGGCAGTTAAATCAATTTTTATGGGATGTCCTGTAATTTTCAGAATGTAATTGGATTTTTTGGGGCAGTACAGAGCACATTCGTCTTTAGCATTTTGGCAAGAAAAAGGAATTCAGTTCATCAGAATGCGTAAACAGTTTGATATTGAATGTTTATGACATAAATATATTTTCACTTTAACTCGGGCTAATATGAGCAAAAATATTAACCAGTTCATATTTCTCCAGACGCCATAAACTAGGCCATCCACACTCACCATCATCATTTCAATAATATTACTAGCTTCAGTATTAAAGTACCAACTATAAAATATCCATCTATACATGCAGGAATTTAAATTGTTTGAATATCGTAATACAATGTAAGGCTGAAACAGAAGCACTGCTAAAAAATAAGTTAAAATACAAAACATACTTATTATCGTAATTCAAGTCTCTATCTAAATGTTTTTATATACTTTAGTTATTCAATGTCCACTTTAAACACTACGAGTGCACTAAGAAGTCGGCGTAATATTAGCACTGCAATGTCTTTTATGTATCGCTGCATTTAAAAAATCTAAAAAAGTCTATAATTATAAAATAATCATGTGCGTTACACCGCTGACCGCATTGCATCGCATCGCATACTATAATAGTAAGTGTGTTGCATCTTATAAAATTCACTCTAAAATATTCACGCAGCAGTAAAACGAAAAGCTAAACTTAAAAAACGCAGCAATGAATGTGCATTGATAATACTGTATCTATTTTAATTGTTCTTCCTATTTTTCTTGGTAAAAAAAGAGAAAAGTTGTATATTTTTCACCATTTTTTCTATATTTACAGGTAACGGTGCGTTTCCATTTTTCTCATCTTCTTCTTGTCGTTGTAGCTGTCTTTTGCTCATCTTGATTCATCTCGTTCATTCGCTCGTTCTCTCTGATTGATTGCCATATGAAATTTTATGAATGAATGATTTCTGACTGAAGATTTTTACAATTTTATCTCTCTATCTACCCTTTCGACACCCATCCGTTGTTGTGTTGTTTACGATTTGATCCACCATCACTACTACCCATTTTATGCGAATTTATCTTTCTTGTATAAATTTTATGCAAATGCAACCCTTCTTCTTCAAGACAATTTTTTATTATTATATCACCATACAACACGTGTTTAAAAAAAGTTTTCTTATATGCACAAAAAATATTTATGCTATTTATCTACCTATTTCACTTCTTAATGTCATTTGATATTTACATTTAATTAGTATATTTGTAGTGCGGTAATAATTTTTACTCAATCTATTATTTTAAATGTTTCATTACCAAAAATTTATGCAATTTTTGAAGCTGTAAAATTTACAATTTGCTAGCCGTCCTACTATACAATTTTACCTTTTTATGTTATTTTGTACATATTGAATATATTAATACATGAAATTTTTCCTTAAAACGCTCTACTACTTTCTTTACATTTTAAAAATTGTATAATGCATGAATTAAAATCATTTTGTATAAAAAGTTTATTTGTATATTTTAATTCAAAAATATAGAATTACAAGTTGCATGAAACGCCAAAAACTATGTTTTTTAAGTTTAAGAAACTATATGTTTTCGGAAACGATACATAATTATATGTGTATTTGTGGACGTTAAATTTGTCATGAAATCGCAGGTTAAAAACTATATCACAATATTTTTTTCACAAAAAAACTGTAGAAAAAATGTGGAGTACAAAAAGATGACTACCATTTATATACTCCACTCCACTGACTTAAAATATAGGCAGACTGAATGATAAACTTACACTTGGTCATTTTTTGTTGTAACAAATCTGCAACTTTCTTTTCACATGAAGTTGTTCTGATCACTTTTGAATCACATATATATTTAATTGAGTTTATGGTATGATGAATATTTGTGACAGGCCGGATTGAGAAAAATGTATATTTGCTGCATCTTTATGATTAGTATGCTTAATAAGATTATGTTATATGCTGCATCGAAAAAACCATACATAAATATTATGTATGTTCCAACTTGAAAAAAACAAACTTGTATAAAAAGTGACTTTCCCTTATATTTCAAATTCATCACACCACATCCTATCGTCATCCATCACCAACAACATCATGCAAAAAACACAAAATAAACAACACAATTAAATGATGGTCATTGGTCAAAATGGCTCTGCCTCTCTCGTAGAATACGGTGGTAAGAAAGATTCAAACCTTTTAATACAAAACAATTCTCAAGAATTTGCAATTTGCACTATTATTGCAAAACTGCAAGATTTAGCACAAAACTGGATGAATTGAACAAGTAGTTTCATATTTAAAATATAAAAAACAGCAATATACATAAATATATAAATTAGTTTGATTTTGCACGAGTAAAATCGAAGCTCAGTAAATCTGTTTTTTCTTAAAACAACAAAATATATTCTATCTATATAATTTAACAAAATACAACTATTAAAGTTAATATTTTGTTGCGTTTTTGCACAGAAAAAAATATCACAAATGCAGAGTATTGAAATGACAGTTTTTATACAAAGCAGCAATATATATCCGTACTTAAAATTATTTTTTAGTGTAATAGAGTAATTTATATATTTGAGCAATTAACTCTAATTTTTTTAGGTGAGTGACTATATACAGCACATATATATGCCAAATTAATTAAAAGTAAACAGTATTTAAAGTACATAAATAATCTTAAAAAATATATGCATACATATTATACATTGTATTAAGTTTAGATAAAAAACAGATGCAATGCATACATAAATTACTGTAAGTTAAATTGTCAATGTACATGTAGTATTCGTTAGCACATGAGCGTACATCAGTAGCACGTAAAAACTTAATCATTAATACAAAATTTAGTATAATTATTTCAACAATGATGAATTACATTTACACTGCAAATATTGTTTGTCGATATGATTCGGTGTAGTTAATGTATGTGATCGCCTCATAGAAGGATCTGTAGGATGATAGTGGTAAGAATATAATTCAGTAGACTTCTGTCTTGTTCGTTCAGAAGAACACAAAAAATATGAGAAATGCGCAGTATGACAGGTAAACTTACAAGATTATCGTAGAAAGGTTTGTTTATATTATTGTATATTTGTTCTGTAAATTATCCTGTTTTGCCATTTTTTTAAAAAATGCATGAAAAAATATTAATTTTTACAATTTTAAACCAATTTTGCATGTAAGCTTCATTTCAGCTTCCAAAACATAGTTGTTTGTAAAATATTTTGCATGTACGCTTAATTTTAAACCATCAACTCATTAAAAAATAAAAAAAGCATATTGACGATGTTAATTTTATGACCCGATTTATTAACAATTCGCTTCAATTAACTCCAAACTCCATTTTAATATCCAGAAACTTAAAAATATATATATTCTTTAAAATATTGTGACTGCTATGAAAATTTGATTGTTTTTTTGAATAGAAAAAAAATCATTGATGAAAAATTGATAATGTATGATTTGTTGTGATATGTGTGTTTTATAATTATAATGACAACTAAACAGGTGGTCTCGAGTTTGGTGACATGAACACAGTAATCGCCATAATAATAGGGGTCGCTGTCTCCCTCTTTTTCATCGTTCTTTTGTGCGCTTGGGGTCAACGGAGAAAACGCCGCCGTCGCCGTCGTCTTCAACTTCGCCGACCCCCAATCCACGTCTGTGACAACGCCGGGGCGCGGTTTGCGGCTATGGATAGTGTTTGACTATAGGATTCACTGCCCTGCCCTGTTCCACAAGAATATGTTTCCTGACAGTTATCCCCTGCTAACTCCATAATCAGTTTAGGTTCTAATAATATTTCCAATATTGAAATTCCCCACCTCCCCGCCCATCATCAGCACCATCCTCTGCGTCATCATAATGATATGCTCCACGAGGATGATGATGAGGAAGAGGCGGATGTTGATGAGGATGATCCCCCTGTTGATGATTTGTGAAATTTATATTTGTCAAAAGGAGGCTATCGATATTTTATATTTGGCAGGTTCCAAATTGTTAAATCTATTATGAATTTCCCCATTCCAAAAAAATTATTCCCAATAAAAAATGATTATGGAGATTAGCAGGTTAACTATTTCCCCAAAGAAAACTTATTACGTCAATTAATTGATCGACATATTCATTGACGATTTGTTACGATCTTGCAGGTGTCAGTTAATTGGTTGTGTGACAAGTATTTGTCTTGGTTGTGGTTGCTCTTATGTGTGTGCACAATTTATACTGATTGTATAAGCAATATGTATTTAAAATACATCTTATATAATTACCACCTATGTATTTCTACTTATAATTATCCAATTAATCACTTAAAAATACGTTTTTATGTGATTCGTGTGATTAGTTATTCTAAGAATGTCCGTTAAGCTCATTTAGCCTGTTAAAAGTTTGTTGTTATAATCATTAGTTTAAATTATTGTATCATAATTCTACCAAAAAGTATACCTTCACCTTTCCGTACTTTGGCACAAGAGTACCTTGTTACTCTTGTACCGAAACGGTTATCGAATTGTCTTGTGGTAGGGTAGTGGCAGTGAACAAAAAAACTTCAACGAAATTAATAGGTATAAAAAATCTTTTGATAATTGTAGAGTAAGTAATTTAAAATTGTAATAATAACACCCCTGGAGGTGTAAATTACTATTTATACTTTATAACAAAGGTTGTTTATCACATGAAATACAAAATGTGAGCAATTACATATTGTGAGATTGAACACACAAAAAGTGGCAATGAAAAATGTATGATGACCACATATTATAGTTGTTAACAATCAAATGTTTGCAAATGCTCACATTCAACTTCAAAAAAGAAACATTTTCTAGACAAGACACCAACAATCCATTCTGAATAATGACTTTTCAGGTTTAAGGTGGTTTAAAAGTAAGCAAACTTTTAATAGGTACCTATCAATCTCAACACCAGAAACATGAATAAGTTATCAAAAATTGGTCAGAAAAATATAATGACAGGCAAGACAGGAATAAAAACAGATTTTAGCAAAATACAAATAATATGCCGATTTTATGCATAGGTATGTAAATCTGAATAGGGGAGGCGGTTCAAATATTCACGTAACGTTATCGTTGTGAAAGAGAAAAAATGTAGAAGTCAAAGTGAGAAATGACACTACTTCAAATACAAAGAAAAACTAACCACGGTTCTTCGGCTGCGATTTTTTTTCAAAATTAACGATAAAAAATAAACAAAACTAGTAACTAAATTTTAAAACATTTTGCAAAATAAAAACTGTAATAAATGAAATTACTGAAGTGTCAAAGTAAATTGTTATTTATAAAGTATATTGAGAAGAGTTGCATGTTGGAAATTGAATACTTGTGAAAATTAAAAGTTATGAAATTCGTTAGTGAAAAAATAAAAAGCAACAACACTCACAACAGCACTCACGATGCAAAAAAAACTTTACATAAATAATTAAAATTAAATATAAAATAAAACAAGTAATAAAAAGTAACTAAATAAAAATGGGTAATAATTAGCGTAAAGCAAGAATTTTTTAAAAACTGTGACTGTTCATATAAGATACTGGAACACTGTTGACTGTAGGTGCTAGAGACTATAACTAATTATAACTATGATTTTTCTTCATAATTATTATTAAAATTTGATTCATTCTTAATTATCAATACAACTAAACGTTTTAATAGAAAAGCTTGAAAAGGAAATTACAATTCGAAGTTTAAAATAAATTTGTTGTAGACAAAAAAGGAACGAATATGGAATTCGTAGGCTTATTACGAGAAAAGCCAAAAGTCAAGTTTTAAGACGACAAAGATGATAAGTAAATACCTACACACAGTTTTAGGGTTTTGTAACAAGTTGTTGTGAAAATGTTAAAAATGGAGAAAGCAAACTATATATACAACTTGTACGAACGCTTCTCATGCAAGTCACACACTCAACTCAATATATACACACATTTCTATAAAAAATGCTATCTTGTATAAAAAGTTAGGACTGAATTATAATGAGAAAAAGATTCTTTGAAGAAGCTGATGATAATGACAAGGTTTATGTAGTTGTAGAGGTGCATTTTCTATTTAAAAAATTAGATTTAAGGAAATAAAAATATATTATACGTATGCGTGTACTTGGAGAACACACCAGTTAAAAATCCTGTTTAGGTTATTATTCCCCATTATTATACACACCTACACTCTTGTAATTAAATAAAAATGTTAGAAATTTAAGGAAAAAGAGATTGTAATAGAATGCTTGTTGTATATATTACCTAAAATATACAGTTATTATTATAAACTTGTAAATTATATTACAGGTACAAAAATTTGCAATGATCGCAAAAAAATGATTGTATGATTTTAACATAATTTTCTCTGGCTGCGGTGTTTCATTTTTGTTCTATTGCTTCCATTCGAAATTTTTAAAATAAAGTATGGAATCTTCAAAAGAGTAGATTTTGTGCCAAAAATAATTGGATCATTGTCGACCTGTTGTAATTTTCACTTATTGCGAACTAGCATAGCATCTCAGAAAAAACCATATAACCAATCTTGGCCAATTAATGTTGATCAAAGGTGTCCAATTATCATAACGGCATAATTAACAATTGAAAAAAACAGTACTCAATTTTTCACAAATACGATCAGTAATACCAAATCTCGACCAAGAACTCATTGATTAAGTTCGGAATCTCAACTGACCCGACGCCAACGATATAAAACATCATGCATCTTTGACTGACGTACTATTATCGACCACTCGTCACGCAAAATATTTGTATATGCTCGATTTTATTTTGAAACAAAGTTCCTTTATAATTGCCGAAAATGAATCAAAATCGGCTGCTGCTGGTGTTGATTTATAATGACTGCAAATTGTCGTTGCATAAGGAATATTAGCATTTATTTTGAGCACTTCATAGATTAAGATAAACGATCACAATCAGCAGGGACGACACGCGACCTATTATTAACATTTTGTTGCAGCAGTTGTTGTCAACAATCAATCAATCAAACAATCAAATCAAGTTTTGTTTGCTCAACAAAATATCAAGCTAAATTAATTCATATGCATCCATTCATAGAATAGAACAAGTTGATCAAAAAGTTGAGCAAGTTCAGTCAATATTAACAGCTTCCAATCAGATCAAGTGGATCAATAAACTAACAATACCTACATTGTTCAACACCTTAACTCACCATGAAATCAAAATTCAGACACGTATTAGTAATGCATTGTATATAGTCAGTAAAAATATTTGCTAACTGGTGTAGGTGATGCGATAACGACACCTGCACCCTGCAATTTATTGCTTATCATTTTCATGTAGGATGCATTATATGTGTCTTTTATCAATTCAATATTTGTTGCAGCAGAAAATGCATTTCGCCATCCACCTCCTCACGTAATGTGCAAATCTGTTAATTCAATTTAATGGTTGCATGCAGTTGGCAACTACGCGGTTTTAAGTTTAAAAAAAGGCTTGGTCTTTGGCATCCTAACAAGTCGTCACTTTAATTTAAATGAAACGAATCATCAATCTGTAGAATCTGATGCACTTTTCTATTCATTCATCGAACTCCAATAAAATCAACAAGAACGTTTAATGATACAACAAAAAAACTTCAAATTTTATAGTGGCAGTTGGAATGAAATACATAGTAGTTTCATTCAATTTTGATTTTTTAGTGACTTTGAAACCCAATTTGTCAAATGGCGCGTGACGTTTGATAAATTGTCGCTGTTCATGATATTATGATGACAAATTAATGAGTCATAACACAGAGATAACTTGATTTCATAAAAACAAGACTTTGTTTACCCAGACATTGAATTTTGAAATCATATCTCACTATGTATACGGTTGGGCCAACCCTTAAAATATAAACAAACTTCCACTCAGGAATTTGAATGAATGTCAGTGTAAAAAGCATTCAATTTCGATCAATTTGATAGTGATACTTCTTAATATTATCCAAACCTTTCGATGTCTGCATAAGAACAAATTGTAGTCTTCATACAACACGCACATGCGTCTGCTTTAACAATTAAATAATTACCAGTTTTGTCTAGAATACAACGATTTATAGCAGTAATATTGGCAATTATGCATACAAAATTACTAGTTTCACTGTTTAATCTTAATTTGGTCTGGGTTCGCTACGTGCAAAAACCAGTAGTCAAAATACAAATCACAACTTGATTTGGGACATTAAGACTTTGAAAACCCTGGTCATCATTTATCCCATTTAAAATACATTCATATAATAAAGAACCTGTGAAAAATTC
>JAQFXM010003732.1:0-19205 GCA_034693345.1 Entomobrya multifasciata
ATCATAGTACGTATACAAATTTTTACCATAAAATATTATGCGCATCAGTAGCACAAACAACATCATGTATAAATTGTACATATAAACCTTTTTTTATACAAACTAGTATACACGTAGGAAAAAAATAGTAACAGGTATATTTTTAATGCGTATGATATGTACATATATAAAGATGTATAATCCAACTGGACCTGGTAATGGTTAACAAATCAAAGCATGAAACGAAACGGTCATGTTGTTATGTTCCTTATTTTTGCTGCTCTATGAAATAAACAACAGCAGCAACAGGTCCTCTCTCTCACACTCTTCACATTTGGACGACGACGGAGGAGAGCGATGAACAACTTTACGCTTAAAATTTTTATGTATTGTGTGCGTATACACGTAGTAATATGTATGTATGTTGTAGCGGTAGTGGCTACGTCACATTCACATCGCATCACATCTTTTATGTAGGGTAGAGGTAGAGAGCATATCATATCATCTCTCGCTCACTCTCTAGTAACTGGTAACTTTACTTTACTGGTATTTTAGGCTACAACAGGTGTGCTTATATTTTATATAGGAAGAAAAATAAAATTATCACGCAATGCAAGTATTACCTATGTGGTTAGTATTTAGACAGAGGGTCGAGGTGCAAGGATGAAAAACAATATTATCAATCCGCTGTATATGCAAATAACTCCGTGCAGTGCATTCTGATTTTTTGGGTTAAAATATTGTATGTCTGATATATACATTGACAGCAGTCAGAGTGAGAGAGAGAGAGAGATGTACAGGGATTCAGGTTTCAAACAATAAGCGTAAATTTATAATACATGCATGCATACACGACATTACGGTACGGGTGTTACCTTTTTTACGTTTTTAAGCATTAGGATATGATGATGATGCTGTAAGTTGTTGTTTGACTCCAAGAAGTAAAAGGTTTGTCGATGAAATATATATGCGACTTTTTGTACAAGGAGAGAGATGAGATGCTGCGATGTAAAGGTGTATTGTGTTGGATAAGGTTGCATAGTGTGTGTATCGTCAAACCATGTACTATTATTTGGTTTTGACTCTTGTTTCATCTCTCTCTCTCCACTCTGTAGAGATGCGGTATAAAATAAAAAGACTCAAAAGGAAGGAGTGACTAGGTACATTCCTTCTTCTCAACAGAGAAAAAACCCTGCAGGGCTTTTCAGGCTCATTTGGAAAATAGGATAAATTATAAGGAGGACATATACAAGCATAATATTTTTAAAGAAAAGATCTCGGGCTGAGCTGAGAAAGATGATGAGATGAGTCCACTTTTTCATCATCTCTCTTCCCTATTCCCTATCTTTGCTATAAATTCTTCACCATCAAAAAACAGCTTTTGCTTGTGATGGGATGCAGTCAGTTCAGAAGAGTCGCTGTCTTTGTCTTTTTTTCATTTATTATCTCTCAGGTAGATCGTACTTTTGCTTCTCCACACATCTTCCTTCGAATTTTCCAGGTTGAAGATGGGTACTGGTAGGTTTAGGTACGATGTAGAATTGAACTGAACAAAATAACAGAATAGAAAATAGGAGCTAGGATATATTTTATGTATCTACCTGTTGAAAAATGGTTACATTACATTATATACAATGTTCTTGATTTGGGACAATGTCGCAACAGCAATGGAGTTTTTAACTAAATTCAAAAGGTCTAGGGCCTGGGTATGAAAATGAAATGATCTTGTCCGTGAAAGTCCCCGAAATATTGAACAATGAAACATGAACTATTATAAAGTGCCAATTAAACAAAGCAGTACAAGTACATGATGTCCAGTCCACTCCACTCTATTATTCAGCTACTTATGCACATTGTACATCAAATGCTACCTATTATGTTGCCACACAATTTTTAATGTATTCTCTTTTTTTCTTGTATTTTTCAAGGTTTCTAGGTTGCCGTTGACATTTTAAAACATGGCTTCGAGTGGTAACCCCGGTGGGAGGCTTCCCCACAAGGGAAACCAAGTGATTCATATTCGTGGTGATTCAGATTCCGAGTTACAAGCTTTGTTTGATTCTGTACTTCAACCAAATTCTCAAAAAATGAAAGGTATGGTTCCCCTCAGATTAAGGAAACTTCCAGATTCGTTTTTTAATCCACCATCGACAGGATCAAAATCTCCATCAGTTTCCGTTAATCATTCGAGAGAAAACTCAGTGGATTCAACGCTTAATTCGATAAGGTAAATTTACTCATTTTGTACAAATAAATTGCTTTTTTATGTAAAAATTACTAGAACAATGGTACTTTTTTATTCTTAAAAATCAATGCACCTTGCAAACTAATTTAACGATAAAAATGAAATATGATTATGATGATTACGGTAACGATCAATTTTATGAATTAATATCATTGTCAGTTTAATGATCTGTAAAATGACTTGTCACATTATGTATGCTGCCGCATAATGAAAAATATTATCTCTGCTATAAACCAGGACCAGACAAATTTATGATGATGATCAATAACTTTATGTATAATTTATGTTCATAGATGCTTACATGTCGCCTTTTAACATATCCGGTCAAAACGTTTTTTAGTAATTGTAATCAAAAGTTAGCTATATTGGCTTGACAATTAAATCCCTTGCTATGAACTTTGACCCATTTTTTATACTCTTGTGTCCCCATTAGAAAAGTATACCAAGAAATGTTGCATCATCATCTTCCTAATTTTTCATTCGTTTGCATTATTAAAACTAGAGTAAAACTGACGAATTGAATTGACATTTGTTATAGGCAAACAGACAGACAGCAATATTATGCAAAGCGAATGTAAATAGAAACACAAAATTGAATGTTAGGCATCAGCTACACGTAACAAAACCGAAAACCATGAATGGTCCTTTTATGAATCAAATTATACCTACTCTTCGCAAAGCAACAATAATGAAATTGCAAAAAAGGAATAATATTTATGATGACGATGCGACTGCTCTGTTCCTAGAAAAAGTCCAATGACGAACAATGGAGGGATGGGCACAGGTGGTCATCAGCGAGCACACAGCTCACCCGCAACCCTCGAACAAACCTACTCACTGGCAGCTGCCCAATCTTCACTCGTGAGCCAAGCGTCAGCAGCATCTCTCCAATCTGGAAGCTCAGGCAACTTATCAGAAGATCCTCTACCACCCGGCTGGGAACAGGCTTGTACTGCTGAAGGCCAAGTTTATTATATCAAGTAAGAGCCTTTTCAAACTTTCCTTTTCCGTTGATACCTTTTTTTCGCACATCTCAACTAAAAGTTTCGGTTGATTGGTTTTTACTCTCTCGTCCAAATTAATTTTTCGGTTGATTCATTTTTTCCTGCTAGAAGTGAAAATTCAATTGATACATTTATTATGCGCTTCAAGGTCATGTTTTATTTTAAGCTTCCTTTAACGTGGAAATTTTAAAGAACATTTTAATCACAAGTTTATTTTGGTTTTTATTGTGATGTATAACCGGGTTATTTGCATATAATATGTATCATATCATGTAACTTCATGAAAAAACCATTCTTCATTTTAAACTGAATCATCTAACTTTCATACATGTTTACAAAGTAAAAGAAGTAATATGTAAGGCGAAATCAGTCCTGCGTTTGACGAACAACATAATATTATAATGCTCAAGACTTCTTGATTGCCACAGATGTGTCGGTCCATACGGCGCCGTTTCCGATTAATAGGACAGGAAATGATGCCAAAAGTTAATACTACACTACATACTTACCTACATACGTATTATATTTGTGTACAGTTCTCTCATAGTAGTGTACGAAGAAAGCCTATATGTTTAAATTATGAATATATAACTTGATTCTGCTTCCTAAGTCGTTTAACTCGAAATCTGTTGGCGCCCAGTTTGATTACCATGGGAACTCGTATACTAAAAAAGACCTAGAACCACTCATCTTTCACGTTACTGGACCTGGTCCATGAGATTTAAAGCAAAAAGAGGAAAATCCAAGTCAAGAATGAAAAGTTAACCGTTGTACCCATTAGAACCTTGATAAAATCATTTGAATAAATTTACTTTATGCAAAAATACTTTTGTATGCGTAAAAGTAATTTGCATTTTGCGTCAAGTCCTTTCTATTTCTGGTACAAACACACTACCGTGTTCATTCTCATTTTTCTAGGTTTCCATTCAGACTTTTTTTTTGAGATTCTTAATACAAGGAGTCTCGTTCATCGTTGTCATGTGAAAAAGTCAAGCGTCTAAACTACCTCTCTGTCTGCCTGCAGTATAAATACATAAAAAATCTCTGAATTAGGAGGGATTAGCTACGTGCCTACTACTACGCAGGCTTAAACTAAATACATTAAATTAATATTTTTTGTAATAATGGTTTCTACAAACCAAAATGTAAAATATTGCAAGTGATAAACTTCTGATTTGGTTTCCTTTAAAAATCTGAATGATAAAAAAAAATCAGAAGCTTATGAGAAAAAAATTATACATATTATATCGCCAAACCAACATGAAAATAGAGAGATACAGTTTTTGCTTTTTCGAGTCTCTCTGACAAGTTAGGAGACAAGGCTACAAATATACATATTTTTAATACGAATTGACTCGGTTTCCCCACTTTCATTCCAGCCCAGTAATATAGCAAACCACCATTATCATAAATTTTTATGAACTAAACGAATACATCATCGTCGTCATCAATATCACAATCATCGCATCGGTGGTATCATTAAATCATCGTTATCTTCACTTCGGGTGGATATGAATATTAGCTGCATTGGAAGTCAGAAATTAGTACACCACCATCACACTCGTGATGTAGCATTTTGTTACGCTCCTCCAACTAAAGCAATAGAGGTGATTAAAATGATGTTGCTGACGACGATCTGTTTGAATTCAAAATTCAATAAAAAATACTCTGACTTACTACTACTTGAAGAGAGGGAGAATGAGTTACATGGATGGCAGAATCATGCCATATTATAGTAAACCTTTTTTTAACATTTATACTGCAAATTATAAACCATTGCTTTGCGATGCCAGATTTACCATAGATGAAGCCAACTTGATCTCAAGCTTATACGTACAGTTCATATTGCAAAGGCGAGTTGTTTTTCATTTTGACTTCATCATCAACAATTCATGGATGATCACATGGCTAAATTTGGAAGCCCCCTTTAGCAAACCATATTATCAGTTTTTATATGTGTATTTGTACTAGAGGCTTCAATATGCTTTTGGTTGTTTGGCTCATGGCATCATCGTCATCATGAGAGAAGGAAACGACGACGAAGGATGATCGTGTTGATGATTATACTGTCTGTCGTGTCGCATCTTCCTGAACCTCTAACGTTTCAATTTTCAATATACAAAAACAATCTAGTGTAAATTACTTGTCTGTGTGTGTATGCAAAAAGACATGTACATAAATAGTGCATGCATTACGAACACCCGTGCACATTTTGTTTTTACACTTTTAAAGTTCACACTTAGTCGAATAATATTATGCAGAGAATCAATGAAGAAAGTCATGCATGCATAATGTATGCAAGAATTAGGATGCCCAGTGATGTGTTTTTCTGTGTACTGAGCTGATGGGATATGTGCTTACACTTACACCTACTCATCATGATCATCTCATCATAGTCAATAGTCATCACGGTAGATTGAGAGGGAGACAAGATATTTAACTGCGTTTTAGAAATCTTAAATTAACTATACAAATACACACGAAAATAACTTGAAAAATCAATCAATTACCATTTCGCCTTGAAATAAATAGGTTGCTCTGGAAATATAAAAAGGAAAGATGTTAAGATCCCAGACGATCAATCAATAAAAATTAATAATACAATATGAAATAAATTATTATGATATTATTTTTAGTGTAGTAGTTAAAAATGAAGAGAAGACGTGATCTGATATGCCCAAACAAACAAGTCGTATAAAAGATGATACGACACGGCAACGTCGTCGTCGGCAACAATTGTTATATATAATCATATCGCACCACTAACTCTTAAAAAAGCAGGCGAAATTGACATGTAATCTCTTATCTTAATTGGTTTTCTGATGTTTAAAGAAAACGTACCAGACGCTATTCTAAATTACAAGAGATGGTGATAAATATAATATTTTTTTATGCTTCTCTAGATAAATCGTCTCATAAAATTTTCTCTGTACGAATTATACGCTATACGCACTCTGTACTTTTTTTTGTCAAGATGCTAGAGTGAGAAACAAAAAAAAAACATCATAAAACCATTGCAGATTTGTGTGTCTGTCTGATGAAATATATTCACCGACGAGGCGAAGATTGCATTTAAGCACATTATTATCATTATCACCTTCAGCATCTATTATGCATGCTGCTCATCTTTTTTTATACGTATCAAATGCAAGTTTATGTTCTTTTATTATTGTTTTGTTAAAAAGTACGGTTACGAAAAAACTGCTCAACTCAATTATCAAGCGGTGTAAAATGCACTTACGGACGGGGGTATGATGTTCGTACAACAAAGCATAGTACAAGTCAAAAAACAGTAATTACAAAGTACTCTTAGAAAAAGGAAGATGCGCAATAGCGCAATAAATGTTTTATGCTCTGCCAATCTGCCAGTTATATTTGTGTGAACGATTTTAATTTTTTAAATCTTTTCAAACTGTACTATATTTGGTACAAAAAAACCTAAACTATATTTACATTTTTAACATCCTATTCAATTCTCTTGTAGCATGTTTACTATACAACAACACATTAATATTTTTGGAACGTTGTAAAACATGCCATAAATAAAAATTTCACAATTTGCTATTAACCAATTTTGCAAATTCGAATGATTAAAAATTGTACGAACGAAGGGACCGTGTGAGTTTCGCAATGTGAGTATAAACCTACTTGAAATAATGATGACACATAATTTTAGCATTTAACAGCTATAGCTTTAAAGATGCACTTTAATTATAGCATGTGCGTGTGATCATCCTGGTTCTCTTGTTCGCACGCTTCAACCTTTTTATATTTGGTAAAGATGGAAGTATGTTTATGATGTGCAATTATTTTTTGTGAAATCGGTGAACCCCTTTAAAAGAGATTTCAGTCCAGAGAGTTTAAAATGAGAAGGGAAAGTTTGTCCTATTTTTCGCGTCCTAAATTATAGCTTTGCCTTGTGTTGGTAATAAAATATCGGGGTTTAAATTATTATAAGTAATAGCTGTATTTAAGTAGATATAATTGTAGTTGGTGAATAGATTACATTTTGCCATATGTCAATAATGCACATTCTCTTTATCTTAAACTAAAACCTACAGTTTTTAATGACAGAATATTACTTAACGAATAATTATTGGCCAAGAAGTCAACTGCCCTACCCGACTATCCAAGAGGTGTCATAGCCCCAAGATGATCACTATACAGTATAGTGTCAAAACATTTGACTGTGCGCTAGTGCGCTACACATTTGGCATGAGTAATAATATGGAGAGTAGTTTTGTACTTTTTCTTTGTGAGCGTCTTCTTAGTAGAAAATGAACGTAAAGAACCGATACAACAGTTATCGTTACAAGAAACAATTAGTCACTCGATAGATAGATTTTCGCGAAACTAAGAATACAAAAGAGTTCACAAACTCGCTACATAAAAGCTTTAAAGGAAGTAGCGGATTGAGTTTTGGATAATTTAAGGTAGCGAAAGGTTGCAATAATAGTTTATCGTATCAAAATATTTCAGGTAATCTGATAAGTTCTAAACGTACTGTGGGTTTTTTCAAGTTAGGATTATATTTAAAATATAACTACAATACGAACGTTCTTTTATCTGACTTTTAATAAAACGAATTCAAAACTATAAAATCCCGATTTGCTAATTTTATCCCTGCCCTGATTTAATCTTTTTTAAAGCCGAAGGCTTAAATATGTCCTCTATCAATTTTTCTAATAAAAACTTACCCTGAACAGACAAACAGACCAACTAAAAATGACATAAAGTGGTGTGATCGTAAAAACAGTTATAGCGCATGGCTAAATCTGGCATTCGCATGTATTTAAATAATGTATGAGCGTAAACGCGAAGTACATCTTCATTTAATTGTTTATTTGGAATGGGAGTAATATATCGAACTCTTCACTGTGCACTATAGTATTCATGAATGGGTCTACCTATCGTTTTTTCATGTGCGTACTGTGTGCATGTCATACAAGTTCGAATGAATATCTCCCATTTATATTCATGAGTATGCATGATGCAAGTCCAAAATACATAATAATATATGTATGTAATACTCATGTTTTTATTTTTATTTTACACTTTTTCAATACGAGATGTAAGACGCCTAGATGTTTTCAAAGTTCAGCTTATCTCAATAATCGCGAAAAACACAAAACTCATAATAATTTACAAATCACTAAATGATCAACTACGAGTGTAAAAATGGCTTATGTAGAGGAAGCGCGCATCTGTAAACTACAGATTTTGAAATTCACGATTGCTAATACTTAAGTAATTAATTATGCGTGTTATTGAAATTTTATTGGGATTGAGGCAATTTCTAGCTACAGGGGCAAATGAACCTACACTAAAAAGCAGACGAGTACATTTCAGAGAGTGTGATAGCACGAATGTACCTTAAATTATGATAAGCCATTTGATTTCTTAAAAAATATTGTCCCGAAGTCAATTAAAAAGAGTTAAGTTGTTTAATGCAGAAAATAAAATTCTTCTCGAATTATCATAAATCATGTACAATATACTAGACATCATGTTTACCACATGCACTGATAATTGTGGGGTTGGGGTACATGTTTAAATGAGTTCAAAGTTTCTTAATTATTTAGTTCATTAAAATAAGTTCATAGATCAGTTAGGATTTTTATAAATGTCTATTTGTCCAAAGAGCTTTCCAGGATGATCTAGAAACTATATTAAATTAGGACTAATTCTTCCCATGATCCTTTATGTTTTGTCCAATTCGAACAGAAACTGGCCAATGGGAATGGGCCAATTTACTTCATCCAGCTGAACTAGCAACGTATACGAAATTGGGAAACTGACAAACAAACAATTAAGTCATTCATTATTACTTAATCAGCTACGAAAATAAGCTTTGTGTATATTTTGAAGATTGTTTATCTTTTTGGCGATTGCAATCATTCTGCGCTGCGCTGTCTCTTAGAAACTCTGTACATCGCATCAGTTTCTGGATACGCTACGTAACGTAACATCCATAATTCGAAACAGCTATACACACTAATACATGTAGGTCCGTGGTCTGTTGCTACGTTTTTGCTGGTAAAAGTTCATTCATACGATACGATTCCCGTGACGACGAAAAGCAGCGAAAATTATTTTCGTGGGACGGAGGAGGGACGTCAAGAACTGGTGTTCGTTCTCTTTTATGCTTCGTACGTAATGTAGCCTTCGTATAATTAACGAAGCTTCCTCCCTATTACTTCCGTTTTCCGTCATCGTTCTTCATCTAAACATGAGAAAACTGCAAAATGCAATGACTGTTCGTATCGTATATTTATTTCAATAAGATACATGTACGCTCTTGGCTTACAATGTTTCGTGCTTTTATTTTAGCACACAAGAAATGTTCGAAATCATGCTCTCGTATGTTATGCAAACCGAATTTACGTAGAGATGTGGACGAAATTGATGTTTACTGTTAAATTTATTTATGCTTTCTTGCTTAAATACAAGTTGAATATCGCATAGTACCCCTACACATATTATTTTCATCATGCATTTCTTCTTCGTTCCATAATATATACATTGTTTTTAAAAAATCCTAAAAATTGTGAACTGTGGAACATTTAACGTCTTCTTGACTGAATCCATTTTCAAAATTAGTACGGCAGAATTTTCCTTGTACATTTTGCCTTTAATTTTTTCGCATGTTGTGTACAAACTGTATTTATGAACTTAAACTTTGTATGTTTCATTTTCATAGTGTTTGCACAACAGTTGGGGTTTTTTCTTTGGTTTGGCTTTAATCTTGATGTACAACTGAAATCTCATGTCATCTCATGTTTTCTATGTGTTCGCCTTGTGCAAACCTATGTGGTACATACGATACGCGTACGCATGCCAACTTTCCCCCGAGAGTTTACAGTTTACACTGCTTGTTTTTTCAAGTTTTGCATTGCAAGGTTTATTTTTGGTTTTGGGTGACTCACACTTGGACGACTGAAGAGGAGGAGGAGGTGGTGGCGGTGTTGGAGGTGATGATGGTAACGTGGTGGCAATAAAGAACAACGATGTTTGCTACAAAACAAATGTGTAGTACATTTTACTATGTAATGATGATGCTGGGGAGACCTTAAAGATCATGCATATTGGTCATAGTCATGATCACATGAATAATGGCAAAATGTAATTAAGGTCAATGCATTTACTCCGGTTATACTTGTACGTAAACATGAAGTGCCACTGCTGTGAAAATGTATATAGCACATAATATTATTGCCATGATGCTTTTTGAAAAAGGATGCATTTTGGATAAGATACATTTGATTTATATAAAAGGGCATGGGGCATGTTTATTTTTACTCGAACAAGTAATAACTATTCAAATTTCATATCCACTATCTATAAAGTAAAGGGACTTTTTTCTTATTTGAACCGATACACTGAATTTTGATGAAAGAAACGACAAAATGTTTGAGGCTTATGATATGAGCGAGCAGAAATGAAATTTACATTTCCATATTTTCCTTGCAATTTTATTCTAAACATATTATTATCTTTTTTTACCCACACAGTCATATCACAAGAAGTACAACTTGGGAAGATCCCAGAAAAGCTCAGCATCAACAGATCCTCTTAGCGGTTGGGGGAGAACCTGGTGGAACAGCCAATAATTCCGGATCAAATCCTTCATTAGCCAATATTAATTCCGGTGTGTCATCCGGAGGATTGGGAGTTGCCAATGGCCCACTACCTGATGGATGGGAACAAGCGATGACTCCTGAGGGCGAGGTGTACTTCATTAACCACCAAACTCGAACAACATCCTGGTTTGATCCCCGTCTTCGTAAGTCACCAATTCAATTTACACGCGCATTGTTACTTTTTCTTTGTACTTGTCAATGCCAATACAATTTACTTCCACCTTTTAATCGTTTTACAATCACAAAAAACTCCTCTCTAGACATATCCGAGACTGTACGAATTTCCCATAACTATTTTTTATCTTTTATGAATAGAAACATGTTATCAAATTGAAATGCTGATGATGAACACAAACTTTTCCAGAGTCATGAATGAATGAATATAATATTTTTCCCATTGAAGCACCAATTTAATCTTAGTTCCAAAAAATGTTCCTGTCGTTTTAACTGAATACTGAATCCCTAACATGATAAGATTAGCATAAATTGAACACACGTCCGGTCTATAGGACAGCTCATTTACATGATCACGATCGATCATAATAACAATTTACATTTAAAAAAGCTTTTAAACTGAAGTATAGACATGAGGGATATTATCGTCATTTCAATATTGATTGCGCGATAATAAAAGATTTTGCCCTTATCAGAAAAGAGGTTATAATTACAATTTTAAAAATCCTGTTCAGTAAAAAGTGACATTTATAGATAGGTCCTAATAATATACATGTTAATTTTTTTGCTTACAGCCGCTCACTTGCAACGACCCCCAGTGTTGCAACAACAGCTCAACGCAGCAGCTCTCGCCCATGCCGCTGCAAACGCTTCCGCTCTTAGCGGCGCCGCCGCAGCAGCAGCACAGTTATCAATTCATATGCCCAGACAACAGGAGCTTCGACTTCAGCAGCTACAACTTGAAAGGGAACGACTGAAATTACGTCAGCAGGAGATAATGAGACAAGTGAGTAATCATGCACTAAATGTATGAGTAAAAATAGATACCTATACATTTAAGTAGCTAGCTATTTACTATTCAAAAAAAAGTTGCAACGTATACCACGAAATTAAAAGCTTAACCTAAAATCAATGAAATTATTTTCATTGTTGCAGATGGAACAAGAACAAGCCAGATTAAGACAACAAAATAATCGGGTTCCATCAAATAAGGTATAGCTCAGTTAATCATATGCGTTTGTAACTGAATGCGTTCTTTAAACTGTATTTTTAATCATGTGAATTTTTTCATGTTTTTTTGCAATATTAGATGGATGAAGCACCTGAACTTGACCCATTTCTCAGTGGGCCAATGGGCAATCCATCAACGCCTGGCTCAGACTTTCACAGTCGACAAGAGTCAGCAGACTCTGGTCTTGGGATGGGAACCTCCTATTCTTTGCCAAATACACCTGAAGATTTCCTCTCTCCGATGGATGACAACATGGACACTATAAGTGGTGTGTATTATTATGCTCTGTAAACATTTTCTAAAAAAAACCAGCAGTTTACCTTATTTTCTATTACACCTAGTCCGAACTTTGACCTACCTAGTCCATATATGCTTGTACAAAATAGTATAATATTTATATAGCAAAAATTAATAAATCATTAAGGTAACCAATGCTTGCTTGTAGTGTCACTCTACACAATATATTGCCAAAATTCGATGAATAAACGCTTAATAATCTACATGCATAAAAATCCCATTATTAGTAAGATCATTAACTTTTTGCCTTAATAAAGAGCTTTCTCAACCAATTAATATGGTGCGGTATGTTTATTAGATGCTATTACAATACCTTGTAAATATATAATGAAGCATTGAAAAAAAACTTTGGTGAAATTTGTATATTGATTTTTGGAGTAATTTTTTTTAGTTTTAATTACAGCAATAAAATACTTGTATATTCTTTATCTTTATGCTTGTAATGCTAACAACCCTTTTTCATACATGGTTTTGCATTAATTGGGGAGGAGTGGGGTAAATCAAAAAAATTGAAAAATCTTTCTTGACACTTTCAGAAAACGGTCTTGGTGGGACTTCATTAGATACTGGCGATATTCCTATTCTCGGAAGCGACCCCGTTGACTCCACAGATGATTTAGTTCCTTCCCTGCTCCCTGACGAGCTTTCAAGCGAGCTATTGGACGAAATGCAGTCCATTATAAACTCCAAGTCTGACAACGGCATGACATGGCTATGATAGGCTTTACTTTAACAAAAACAAAAAAAGAATCTTCGTCATCATACGTACATCATCATCATGATTGATTCTATCAAGAGATTTCATCAGTTAATAGCTTAAAATATTATCAAACAAAAGCTTTGCACATTTTATGATATGATGAACACATAACGTATCTTCTAACTTTGATTACTACTTATTATTTTACAACTACAATACAATCATTAGCGTTTGCACGTTGCTATAGCATAATAATAATATGATACACTGATAACAATATCCGTCGCGTCGCATCAAATGCAGTTTTGTCTTCTGACATAATTGCATAGGAATTTGTAAAGTTGTCTACATCTCTAACTTACAAATTATCAATGTCTATAAAATACCTGCGCAAATTCTTACAAGAATTTTTTTTCTTGGAAAACATACATAACAAGTTGCAAGATTTGCTCATGATCTTGTTGACAAAATAACTGCTTAGGTTATTTGTGACATTGTTATTGCAAAATTACTTGCGATCAACAACTTTATCGTGACACCCAGACAGTGTACATCATCCACCACAATCCAACACATGAATACCTACAATAAAATACAGAAGTACAACTCATAGCAGTGTAAAACGTACTTTTACATAAAAAACTATATGGACTCACAATAGTAACTTATCATTGATGGAGATAAAACTCTCAATAATAATGCTCTATAAAGTACTTTTTTATCAATAGGAAATTGTACGTGCGCAATCATATCATGGTTTATCCGTCATACATTCATCATTATAACTTGCTTAAAAATGCCAATCAGTTATTATTAATTTTAACCAGCTACATTACCTATTATATGCAATCAACACTAAGCACAAGAATATTAATATATGCCCATGATTCCAAAATCTGAGTTCATTGAATAAGTTTTAGCCTTTAAAAATTCGTGTGACAATTTTAAATGAAAATTAAATTACTTATTAGACTCCGCGAATTCAATCCTTTAAAGTTAACCAAATGACAGGAAAAAAGATCACCTTATATGTTTGATGATATGCAAGCATTTGAATTTACTATGAAATTAGCATAAATTGTGGTTTATGTAAATTTAAATGTAAAACTTACCAAAAAAACCGTCTCGAAGTGCAGCTAGTTTAAATTTACATGAAAGTAAAATTTATACAAATAAAATTGGATCTTTACCGTACTCTCCGCTCGCATGTAGGAAATCGATAAGATAATTTGTAGTTTTATTTAATTATATTTTTTTCTGTGGTATTATCAAAACATCATTTACCACGTCTCTGAAAAAAGCTCGTCTTTAGAAAAGAAGGTTTAAGCTGAAAAATATATCCTATCCTATACTACATACAGAAAATAGCCATAATATTTTCCAGTGTAAAAAATTGATAGTAAATATACATAACTTTTATGTATGATATTTCGTTTTAGAAGGAAAATACTACTGTAGATTGAAGTACAAATGCGTTGCAATACTACTAAATTAATATAAAACAAAATATAAAAAAGGTTTATTACAAGAAGGTATCATTTTTTTAATAGAATGAGAATATATGGCAGCATAAGGGAGAAATAACTTTTAACTGAGATTTTATGAGAGAAAAAAATACCTCCCCCTTAAAATAAACTTAAACTCACAATCAATATACAAAAGCAGCAATACATTTAGTGTAAGATACATACATACATTTAACAAAACATATCAATTAATATGCATGACGGATAGGATAAAAAGTGACGTTGCAAACTGCAATAAAAAATATATGAGCAATAATGGACTAGGTATTTGTGAGGTTTTTTTTAGTACATACTGACATAACAGTATTCACGAAATATGTAATCGATTTGTCTCAAATTATAACAAAACTAATAATTAAAATTATATTACTTCCTATGATGTATTTAAGAATATACGTGATAATGACCGTGCGTGCTATGGCAAGAACAACAGTAACTATGATAAATGATAACAATGTGCAGATGAAATTTTTTTTAGAAAAAAAGTTATTTCGATTGTTGGACTACGGGTAGTTTTCGGGATAAAATCAAATTAGCATGCAAAAAAATCAACATAAAATTTGGCCTTCAATCAAACGCAACAAAAACGTGCCTTTCAAAATATACCTAAATTGCACAAATGTAACCATGGTGACATGACACGACACAACTACTGTAGTAGATTTGATTGCGAAATGCTTAAAACATTTTAGACTATTTTGATTGAAACCAGAGAGATTTAAATCTATGGCGAAGTTTTTGGCGAAATACTTATTACTATTGAACTTTTTTTGCATAATATATTAATTTAAACAGTTTTTATGTACAATAGCATGCTAAATTCGATATACTTTGAAAGACGTTTTGGAGATGTTAATAGCGCAATATAAAATATATATTATGTTATTCTATTTGAAATAATATCAGTTTTTACGAAGGAGTTAGTTTCTAAGTTATAATTTACACTTTAATTTTACTTCGGCATTACATATGTTGTAAGAAAGTTAAAAACTAAATAGGTAGTAAAACTGCTGATTTATCATGACAATAAGGAAATGATAATCATTAAATCCATGTCTTCCCAATTTGTACATAAGGTGTTTTTTGTATATACAATTATTATTGAGATTACGTTTAATTAAAAGATAGTTTGTATTTATGTATATGTATAACAAAATATTGTATAAAAATATACTTAAGTATGAAAAGGTTTTTAATTAAAAAATATATACTTTTTTTGTTTGTGCAAGAGAATCAGTCAAATGAAAATGTCGCGTGGCAGCTAATTAAAAAAATCAATGTGTATGTCGTTATATGTCTTTCGTCGTGCCTTATCTATACGATTTATAAATGTAAAATGAAAAAAATGAGTACATGAAATCTACTTTTAAAAACAAAAGTGGTGATTAACAGTTTACAAAGTAGACATTTTTAATGAATGCTTTTATTATAAGTTAAAAATGATATTTGAGGAATCTACGCTGTTTTGAGATACAAACAGGAGAATTTCTTGAATTCTACTTTAGAGCTAACTATAAAACTCATTTGTTAGGGATTTGTATTTGAAGAAAAATTGATGTTCAACAGTGAAAGAAGGAAATAGAATGGCAGCAGTTGTAATAGAAAGTATAATATATATACATACATAAATCCTAATAAATGTAAGATTTAAACATTGTTGTATTACGTATTTCTAAGGTGACGAAAGAGAGTTATCAATGTTAGCAGCTAAACGACACAACATTTAACAATTTAGGCAGCGCCACTACTTATAGAAGTAGTTACATAATAGCATTTAAACGTGTAATTGTTATGTATGTAGTGCATCTATAAAAAAATTTGCTTGCTGAATTATTTGCAAGTTCGCAGTTAGTGATATTCTAAAAAAGTTTACTTAACAAAAAAAAACAATGAAACAACTGAAATGGTGATCTTATTGAGCAATAACGACCTATAAATTTAAGTAAAATATATTATATAATGGTTAGTTAATTTGCGAGAGCGTTGAAAAAATGATTTTGTGACTTGTATATGATGTGAAGTAAGCATGTGAATTGTTAATGCATCAAACATTAATTGCTTCAATACCTTGTTCGTACGTACATTACTATTTAGAATCAGTGACAATAAACCAAGAACAACAATTATTCATTATTTAATTTATAATCCATTTTTGTTATTTACTTTATTTACTCATTTTTGTTTCATTTAACAATATTAAGTACAGGAATTGCATTTCATCTCATAAATCATAGTCCATTTTTTAATTTGGTATATAATATGCATACATTTTATGATATACATACATACATTTTTCTTATTACTATATTACGATTTTTATGTACAATTTCTTGAACCATTTTTTGCAAACTGGTAAACTGCAATAGTTAATGGTAGTGTGTGATACTGGATATTAGGACAGGAAATATGAAAAGAAATAAGGTAAGACTTGCAAAGGAAAAACTAGCAAATAATCACATTGTTTTGAAGTGTCCTGCATAAAAATATTCCCTAATATCACTATTAAACACGAATAGTTTAACTTTGAAATTTCAGCAAACACAAAATATTCTATTAACCGTCTATTTACAAGTTCGACTAATTATTACTGAAAAAGTCTACTAAAAAAGTGAACTCCAATACTGTAACTGACTAAAAAAGTAGTGAAGTTTTTCTCTTCTTAGCATTGAAAGCTGTAAACTGTCGATAAATTAGTTAAACAGGTAGCTAACTAAGCTCAGATCCCTGAAACGAGATTTGAAAAATCATTTCAAATTGTATGGAAGATGAAATTTAGTTCCCAGTTAGCAAACCCAGGGCTACTCCAGCTGCAAATGCTGTTGTAAAAACTTGAAGTTCCTTAACTTCTAAATCTTCACCGTAAGCCAGTTTGTGGTACCACTTGCGAGCTTGGCGATCACCTCGATTAACAAGTTGTTCGGCTTTGTCCGCTGCCTTATTAAGTTTGTTTTCCAGCTAAAGATTGATACCAGGAAAAATGACATGAACCAAATATAGTATACTATTTACAGTGAAAGCATTTTGTTATAAAGGTTATTTATAATACAAGTGGTTGGAATTAAAAAATGTAAAAATTCTACAAATAATGAAATTATAACAAGAGGCACATTTATTTTTAAATGACAAGCTTCTCTAATATCGATATTATATTTAGTAAAATTATTTAATAGTCAGTCAGTCTAAAATCCGATTATTTTGTATTCCTTCTACATGCACACGTCTGTACTAAATATTTTATGCGGTTCAGTTGAATTGGACAGAGCGACAGTTTATTTTTGTGGAAACGTGCACGCCCACAACAGTTTGAGGGTTAACTTTTAGGTGGATGCCAGGCCTAAAAGAAAGCCACCAACAAACCCAACTGCGCCGTAAGTGTTTTCATAAGCCACATTTCGAATCTAAAACAGAGACAACAAAGAAAGGAAACAAAAATAAAAAAGGTGATACTTTGGTGGTGCGAGAAGAAACTATCATATAGAGAGACAGCACAAAATTGTTAATTGTAAGTTTGTCAGTGAAATTATTGCAAATTAAGTTTGCTCTTAAAACAAATGCCTGTAAAAATCTAAGCACCTACTAAAATGTTGACATGCATGTTTTAAACATTAATAAAAAACAATTAAACGAATCAAAAATCCGTTTAATTCAAATGAAGGATTGAGAAAAAAGCACTATTTTGAAATAATGTCACACGCACTTTATCTGTCCAATCCTTCTTCCCAGAAGCTTCCTTCTGAATTTGTTTAGAAAGTTTCTCAGCATCCTTATTCAATTTGTTCCAGTTGATCTACATACCAAAATCAATACGAATTGCATTTTACAGACAAATTGTCATGAAAAGTTAAAATGAACAAAGAGAAAAGTGTATGCATACATATTTAACTTACATTAATATATCCCTTATGGTTAGCAAATTGAACCAATAAAATTCCTCCCCCGATTGCAGTGGCAGCTACTTTGCCAACTTTCATTGCCAGAAATCCTGTCACCCTAAAGTGCAGACAAAAAGAAGTCTTTTAAAGCTAATTCATTCTAATTAATCTGAAATCGGGACTGTACATGTACGTATTTTAATCCATTTACTTACCACCCTGACACACCACCCAGAAAAATTTGTCTGGGCACAGATCCGTCTTTTGGATCCACTATCTTTTCAATAAAAGTTTCCAGCTCTTGAGTGACCCCACCACTGCTACTCTCTGAAGATCGTTTTGAAGTTGTTGGAGCAGGCATTTTGACGCCTCAAACAAATGCTTTACCTCTTTTTGATCTGGACCTGTAAAGTGTAAATAAGAAACTTCAATTAGTACAAAATACATAAAACTTGGAATTGGAACTCTGATGTCAATCAAAAAAGTAAGATTTTGATTCTTGTAGTTGAATTCTTTCCACATTAATTCTTTATCTTTATTTGGCCCCTTTTAGCTTACCTTAAAATAAAACTTGTGACCTCCACGACACTCTCAAATCACGTGAATCAAGAAATAGTTAAATGCAGTTCTACTAGAACGTTTGCTTGCTTCAAAATTTTACCACTTGCAAAGAAAACTTTCCCTAGTGTTTAGTGTAATTGTAAAAATTCAACAATTTGTGACTTCAGAAATTCTTCACCACAAAACTTTCCCAAA
>JAQFXM010003733.1:0-19198 GCA_034693345.1 Entomobrya multifasciata
AAGAGGTCCTTTCTTAATTAACGCAACTCTATCCGATGATACGTCTGGATTCTTTAGTATACAAGACCAAGATAATAATTAATTATAATCTAGCCATCTAGCATTAAAAAACCTTAATCGATGTCTGTAATTAATTTGTACACAGTGATGATCGCTGTTTTTAGCTACGTACCTGTTCATTATACAGTTGACGGCTTTGAATGGAATTGTTTCTCATCAAAATAAAAACCTCCGTTAGATTTCTTGACACCATTTTGAAAACTTTTTACTTTTATAACAGTATGTCTGTGTCAGTATTCCTCCTGGAAGTTTTCAGCAAGGCAAGTTAAACAAGCAGTTAAAATATTTATATACTGCTTCCTCTCTCCCACAAAACTAAACTGTCAGCTGTTTTAACACTGTTTGTAAACACTTATCAGCTGTTGTACAAGTAATTTGACATGTGTGACGTCAAAAACACATCGGATTTTGCATGCACCCAAAATAATTGCAAAACCCTTCACCCTTCCCGTCTGAATATTTTTTGAACGCCTGAAAAAAAGTTTAGTACTTTTCTAGAAAAAATATTTAAGGATTCATTACAAATGAATTCCAAACTGAAAACATATGTAGCTTTCGAAAATAACTTTTGGTCAAGAAAATCTAACTATTTTCAGTTCCTTAAACTTTATAATTAAAGTACGTCAACATTTAGATATTTTGATTGGAATGATTAAAGACGCATGTGTTTGCTAACTGACTTTCAACTTACATGAGTCAGAAAGACACCTACACCTACACAACAAACAAGACCATATGAGAGAATTTTGACATTGCGCAAGTCGAAAACCGTCAATGCTCAGAAGTAAGGCATACAGCATACGTTCATTTAACACACTGTACATCTACCATCTACATGAATGTATGCAACTATGCAAGGTAAAAAGATAGTTCTTTTCACTTTTAGGCCACCTCCACCAACGCACTTATATGATCTTTCCTGAACAACTAAAGTAGTACCTCATGCTTCATACCATCCACACACATCTTGCATCCACCCGTCCGTTTCTCTTCTCTGTAAATGGGAAGAAAGGCGAACTCTCACTTTCACCCACGCATTCCTTGCTGATTTCCAATTTTCCTTCCTCCAACTAGTGCTACGGTTATAATTAATGCAATTGAAGTAAAATTAAACGAATTAACCTGTAATTGATGTTGTAATTGACCTTTTAGGATACCTTAATTACATGAGTGTCAAAGCCGAATGAATGTCTTGCGACTTGCGAGTGGGAGTAAAAACTAATCATGGCTTAATTGACTTAACCATTATATGATCATATATGATGACCTGAGCAATAATCGATCATGGAATATCACGGCATGTTGAATAAAAAGTTTTCCATTCCATTGGATCTATAAAGTTTAACTTATGACATGACATGACTTTTACATATGTAGTAAGCATAATATACTTCTTTGTTGATGATGTATGAGTGAAATTTAATTTACTTTTGGTACAAACTCCTTTTCATAGAAGACTTTTTATTTATTTTTATTTCAAAAGTTCAAAACTCTTTCCCTTGTTTTTATTGAACAGGAACATTCACACATTTTTAGAATTCTGTACAAAAGATTTTTTATTTTGAGTAAAATAAGTATAACTTAACTGGGAAGAAAGTTAATATGATAAACACATTGAAATTAAATATTTCAAATCCCGTCTTTTTATTTAGCAGCTTCATTTATTGGTTTTTCGCAAAATAGAAAACATCCGCTAACATATACATATACATCAAATGAAAACCAAATTTTTATGTTTGAAATGGAAATAAATTTTTCCGGAGAAAGCATAAAAGGGAAACTGTTCTATTTTGGCAGTAAAGCTCATACTACGCAAAACCACTTTATAAAATGTAATACTGCACGTGCAAGAAGAACTTTGGTAAGTCTAGTAATAATTAAGTAGTAATACTTTTAGCAAACACTTTAAATATATCTATCTCGCTCTCGTGAACATTACAATTGTGCTGTGTGCTAGCTCACCCTTTTCGCTAATGACGTCATCCGATCCCCGTGTCCCGTAAAATTTTAAATGTGAAAGTAATTTAGAGAAAGCGTTGTTGCATCATAGGGCTTGGCTTTTTTGGCTGTTTACTTTTTTCAATGTTAGATTTTAGATTGCAACTTTCTTCTTAAATTGAAGACTTGTTTGTGCTGCTTAAAAAATATAGTATTTACTTTGTAAGCGAAAAATCTCAAAAAATCTTGTTCTGAGAAAAATAAGAAAAGTAACACCGTGGGCCTTTTTTGTTTCATTTCATATGAGATATGTGCAGTAATGACATTTTTGGAAGATTTTTCAGATTGATTAGGTACTTCTAGAAAATAAACACGAAAAAATTGAAATCAATGTGAAAGTAAAATGTGTTCATTTCAATTGCCATCAGCAGAATTCAATAATAATCATTTTTATGTACAGTAAATAGTGATTCCCTGTGTGCTTTTTGATTGTCAGTATATTTATATGTTGGTAAAATAGTGCACAATTTGGCGCAAAAATTGTGTCTCCTCCTCCCCCGCAAATAGCTATATACATTTACTTAAACATCATTTATATTAAAAAATGAAAGTATACAGGTTGGTTGATGTTGATGATATTGATAACATATTATATCAAATCAAATCTCCGAGAAGCTAATTTACTACAGACATTACACAACAGAAAAACTTTTTAAATGCCTTTAAAGCTTTAAAGTCAATAGCGCAACGAAATCATCGGGTTTCGCATCAGGAAATACCAACTCTCCCTCCGAGTTTTCATATTGTCCTATATACGATACAGCCAATTGATGAAATCCCATTTTGTTACCAATTTTTCGGGCATATGGACTGGAAAAGTAGCCCTCCACTGCAACATATCCCTTAGCTTTCAACATTGCCAATGAACGTTTATACATTTCCGTTGCCAATCCCTGTCGTCGAAACTCTCTCTCAACGGAAACGGAAACTAATGTGGCAATTTCATCTACACCCAACGTCTCAAACACTTTCCCATCTTCTTGTAAATGGAGAATGAATGGAATCATCTTTTGCAGCTCGGGTGATTGTATAATACTCATGTTTGGTGCAATAGCATCCTTTGACATCTCTCGAATAATACGTACTCCGGCTACCTGATCAATACAAGAAAAAAAACCAAAAAACGAAAATAACATTTTATAAGAGGAACATCAAGTTGTTTGCTTTCTCGACTACTTTTTTATGAAGTGTTCTTAATCAAGACTTTTTAGTTCACTTTTTCAACAAAATTTTCATATTTCTTTCGGCCGTGCCGTGCCTTTTTAACAAAAAATCAAGTTTTCTTGTTTGTATTGCAAGAGACTTGACTAGAATAAAAAAAAATGTACAAAACACATTTGCATATCGCTTTGTATATCTCTCTGTATACTATGGCTTCCTATTCTCATATAGCACAAGATTTTTTTCATCAGATTCCGTTGTTGTGTCGTTTGTAGTTGTAAAAAACGAAAGAAAGAAAGCAGAGATGAAGACGGCAACGGAATAGAGAGCATTTTTGAAGAAGCGCGTGCTAAGGCTAAAACATGGATTGCATTGCATTTACCTTGTTGGAATTCGTGTCTATCGCAAAGAAGCTTAGATTTTCCTCCATGTATTGTATCGCAAGATTATCTAGTTCATTTGCTTTTACATCTGAGTTTCCAGCAATTCGATTTAAAGGCTCGTCTTCATACACGTTTGTCCTTAAGTGTTCCAGTATACAGGGATAGAAGGCTGGTTCTGCCATTCGAAATCTGAAGTTTTTCCATTCCCCCTCTACGTACGAGGCCATGATATAGCCAAACAACAAAGAATCTGAAAATGATAAATTCTTTAATTCAGTTTACGTGATCCTTCCTCTCTAGCTCTCTCTTGCTAGTCGTTTTCCCTTTCCCTTCGCTTTCTCTTCTCTTCCAAGAATATTAAGTGCCACACATTTTCCTCGTTGGTTTACCGTTGTTATTTATGTAGGTACATATTTATAGCTATGTAGACATTCTATATTATGCACATATTTTATGTTTGCACTAGAAAAAAGAACAGTTAAATAGAGAGCTATTCTTCTCGTATATTAAGCTGGCATTCCTATGTGCATTTTTTTGTACGCAATATTGGTGCAATATTGGCATAAAACGCAAGTTATGTTCTCTAGATTGTTAGCCCTCCAGACAAATAATGTTCAGTTCATCCGCATACTTGAAATTACTGGGACCACTTTCATGGGGAAGGGAATTTCGTTCCAATAACAAAGGAAATTGTAATGTACATACCTATGTGTAAGTTTACTCTTCGTCGGTTGTGCTCCTATGCCTCCTATATAGTCAGCTATATAAAATGCACGTAATATTTTCAACCCAAAATTCCCTTTCTAATCATATTTCTTGTTGGTGCGTACATACTTGACTTTTTATTGAGCTGTTCCCTCCCACATCAGCTTACAACTGGATAATAACTAGCTAGAAAGAACAGGAAAATCACCTGTTCCTCCGCAATAACAACTTTCTATTCAACTGTTTTTGATCTCTATCCGTGAAAATAACTTTTCCTTTCTTCCTGGAAAGGTAATGAGGTAAAGAGTATTGTATGCAAAGTACCGTTCAATCCTGTCGCTGTCATCTCATGTAATGTAAAGTCAAGTTGCGCGTAATCAATGTTGTACTCATTAAGGGAAAACCAGAAAATTCTCCCGAGGCGTATAATAATATTTATCAACAAATAGAAAATCTACCAACTTTACTCTTGACGTCTGACATCTAAACTCAACTTGTTTTATATACATAAAAAACTATGTATATAAAAATTTTCTTTTGATAAAATATATTGCATGTGTGCTTCTGATAGTGTACAATGTCTACATTGACTTACTTAATGTCAATAAATTTTCTCTTTTTTTCTTGTCGTTATTCCCTTCTTTCTAAAGCATGCTTTTCATTCCCTCACGCACTTGAGTCAGTCAGTCAGTCACACCACACCACTCTCTGAGAATGCCAGCAGGCGATGATACTATCAAATTTCTCAACTATTTTCCCTACTGCTGTTGTTCTTTCCTTTCACTTCTTTTTTTTTCTTCTTACATCCGTCTCTCTCTATCTGATTACAGTATTACTTCCTGTCTTCCATTTTCATTTACACCCTAGTGTACTCTCATACCATCAAAGCATTTCCTTTTTTCCTACTTTGTCAAATACTAAGAAACAACGATACGATGCCGATCTCCAAAAGTGATAATCAAATCAGTAAGAAATAATACATTAGGTTACAACATTGAAGGTGAAACTCTTTACTTTTTTACACATAAACATGCACATGCTTTCCCTTTTAGTGTATACACAACCACACTATTTTCTATCTATTATTATTATATTGATATTATCACTCACTCACCCAGCCAATTTATTTGTGCGTGTCTACGACTGCTCCGTGTGTTGTGTCGTCGTGTGGCGGTGAAGGTAACTACGCAAGAAGATTTATATTATGCAGATGGGACGTCACAACGAAGACACAGATTGACAGGGAAAAAACCACCAAACAATTTTCTTTTGTCACTAGTTCCCCCTGTTTTTTTCACCTTCGTGTCTCCCAAAAGAACAGACGAAGAAAGTTAAAGAAAAAACCAAGTCTGATGATTTCAAATAGAAACTCTCCTCCCGCTTGCGTCCTTCACTACTGCTAGACAAACCGTTTTCTTCACCACTCTTTTTTTCCACCATCACCACTGCCACTACCACAGCTAGTTACTTTTTCTCCTCGCTACTTTTACTCTCACAGTTAAAACATACATGCACATGAACATACACATATCAAGACCAAGAGACCAGCTAAACACCACCACTATCAGCGTCAGCCCGCTTTTCGGCTTCTTTCCTTCCACCATCACCACCACCATATATACTAGACTCACTCAGACCAGAGCAACCAAGGCAAAAAGTGCAGGATAGCAGGATAGTAGCAAAAAGAAAGACGTATAGTCTCTCGTCGTCTAGTCTCAGGGAAAAAGCTCATCTCCTTTTTTTGCTATCGTGGCTTTTTGCTTCGGTAACGGTAACGCGCATAATATATCATCAGTGCCTACTGCCTCCTCGACATGCACAAAAAACACCATAGATCCATAATAGATGCTTGGTAATTGCACATACATGTTTTCTAGAGTATACCATACAGTCAAACACTTTTAACAAAAAAATTATATCTATAAACGGCATCACTCCAACAGCCATATATATATAACAGAGCATTCGTTTTTTAAAGCTAGTTTATAGTATAATGGAATAGAATAGAAGGAAAAACTCAATTTTGGTATTATTATTGAATGCATAATAAAAATGTATATGCATACACACGTAACGTGTAACATAACAAAAACCATGCTTTCTATTTCTTTTCTCTGTTTCCCCCTCTCTCTCTCTCATCAACAGTAGTAAATGGAAAGTTGTTGGAAGTTCAACTTTATAATATTCTCGTTTTACATTTTAGGCATTAGAACAACTTTGTTATTCACACGATGTCTGTGCTAAATGTACTCTCTTTTTGCTCCATTTACCTGAACTTCTTCTTTTCCCTTCTTTTTCAGGGGTACTTGTTTCAGAGTGCCACACCATCACCACACATACGACATATAATAGCCAACTGTGTGTGGTTTTCGTTGGATTTGGGAGACTGAAGGAAAAGAGAGTTTTGTAATGAATATCAAACGAAAACGGAAAACATATTCAGTTTCCCATTAGATGCATAACACTAACATACGTGCATATTTCTAGGTAAGGAAATGAAATACGGATGGTTCGTCAGACATATGAACAAGGGAAAAGCTTTGTTGTTTGTTGTTGCTTTTCCTCTGTTCTTTTTTCTGTAATCATAAAAAACTTTAAAAGACTGTTGTGGGAGAAAAATTGAAGGAAAGCGTCTGTGTAGGATTTTGTGTAGACTTTTTATTTGAGAATTTTTATTCAAAGATTATTTTCCTTTGAGCTGATTTGCAGTTCTTTTCGCTTTCCGGTGGTGGTGGTGGTATGGATGACAAAAGAGACGATGTTGACTATCAGGGGACTCGATAGAAAATCTACTACAATACATAATATGTAGGTATATGTTTTTACTGTTATGCAAATAAAGAAGAAAAGGGAATATGGAAACGGAATTAAGATATTTCCAAGTTGGTTTCAAATTCTGGATTTAGAGATAATGGTTTCGGTGAAGTTATATTGCATAACACATTTGAAAGTTCTTTCTTTCGTGGAATATGTTCCACTTGTAGAAATACTTTAAGCCTTAATTAGTTTGTGCTTTAATTTGCACTCCAGCCTGAGCTGAAGATGAGTGAATATTATGAAAACGCACGAACGAAGAAAGCATTTTGTTTAGAATGCGTATGCATGCATCATTTATCAAATACTATTAATACAAATGAGGACATTAGAATAAAGCTGTTAGAACGAAGACTATAGTCGCGGCTTAGTCATCAGCTTTGCAATTTGACAATCTAATTGCATCGAACTTTTCTAAATGCTAAACTTATGTAATCAATATGCTCATAAGTTTCGAGAGCATTTCGAAAGTTCGCTTCCATCTAGTTCTGTGTATCTTTTTAAGTGTAATGGCGATATTGTGGATGATTATTGTAACTTCTAAATTGTAACCAATCTCTTTTCAAAGATATGTTACTTTATAAGTTGAATATTGAATGTTTGGCCTAAAATAGGGAACTATTGTGAAATTTGGTATACCCGACATTATTTAGATTACATAATATATTTTCTCGAACATTCATAACGGATTCGCTGAAATATGAAACAACTAACTGTTGTTAGTATCCCAGTACGGCGTTTTCTTAAAGTTTGACAATTTTTGTTGTGGAATCGTAGGGGAAAGTGGGTACAAATGATGATAGTAAAGGAAAAGGAGGTATGAGATATATGATTTGACAAAAAAGAGGTTCTATGGTACGGTTACGGTATTATTATTTCTCTCTTTTATTAAAGGCCTTCGTATCCTTTCTTTTCAACGTAAGGTTTGTCATTTACAAATGTAACATTGTTACGCGAAGATTAATATACTCTGCTGTCTGCTGAGTATCCAGTTTTCTTAAAAAGCTTTGGCTGACCTTTTCTTTTTATGGGTTGAGTGTTGAGGGAACAAGAAATCCAAATGAAAAATGTTCATGCCTTGCAGCAGAAAAGGTGTAGGCTTAGCATTGTGGAAACGTTAATTTCACACGAAATACACGCAACGTTTTCATCCCTTTCTTTATTTCACAAATTTAGCATTCAAAAAGCATCTTCTCTTGTTATCAGTAAAAGAAGCGTTCGTCTTTGTCATTGCGGTTCCGGTTGTGTGGTTTACAGTCGAGAAAAAACAAAGCTAATACTCCAAACAAAATTCTAATAAAATTTTTAGCCATGTAAATGTTGACTGGAGGGAATGATTGATATGTTTTGGTTTCATGTAATGTAGGTGAGAAAAGGGGGCTGGTAGAAATGTGTTTTCGCAAACATTCACAGCTAAACAAAGGCGGTCTCAGCCAACATCAAATATCTCTGTGAAAGTGATGATGACAAACCCATGTTTGTCGAGGCTTTCTAAAAACAATACAATGCTTTATGCCTTTGTTTATTGCGGGTCGTAAGCAAAAATGGGATTTGAAATGAATAAGATCATTGAAGAACCCATTGTTAAGGATTCTATTGGACTTTACACTAGTAATATTAAGAGCAGATATGTATATGTGTTTGTATTCAACTGAACTGAGAAACGCATGCAAGTAAAGGAATTATGTGATCTCCAAGAAGATTAAACCTTAAGTCTTAACTTCCAGGGTATATGTTGGCCTGGTTGGCCCGATGTAATCTTCTCTTGTAAGTCATCATGTTGAGGCAGCAGTGACAGTAAAAGTTGGTGTAGAGAATAGAAAGTGCTTTAGTTGTCGGTGGACTCGTCGTTGCAATGAAAGCATTTTTAAGCGCATAAAGCTTTCCATGATACAACAACATTACAAAACTGAAGACCCCGTGTGGTCCTATTATATTAAGCCAACAATACGCACATGTGTATATCTCATAGTGAAAAAGTTAATTCTGTTCTACCTACGTTAGATACATATGGACAAAAACTACCCAGGGGAGTTGTTGTTAATGTGATGGAGTAACATCTCGCAAACATTCCCCCTTTGATGAAATTAGTACCGTGGGAAATCATCACAAGGATCCTATGAGAATACAGAGAATATGGCCCCTTAGTACAAATGTAGAAATTTAAAAAAACACATACCATGCGCAATCTTTCCGATTGTGTGTGTATTTAGTAAAGTTTTATTTTAAAGTGACAAAATTTGTCCGTCGGTCTATTTAGGTGGGCGTACGAAAAACTTCCACCCACAACCTGTTGCCCTTTGGAAAAAATTCCTAGAAATAACAAGTAACCCATTAAAAATTTCATTTCATCTGTTTGTTGTTTTACCACATAACCAACAATCAATAAGTACAAATGAATACATGCGGATGCATGGATTTATTATACTTTCAGCCAGGAACGGTTTTATTTAATGCTTAGTTCAAATTAATTACGATGGGTATACGATTCATTGAACATAAGAAAACGATCAAAATTATATTAATCGTATCGTATCGCTAGTGTACTTACTTTCGTATTTACTTACGTGCCCAATAACATGTGCCTAGAGCAATATCCAATAAAATTTACGACTAATTAAAGATTACGATAATTGTCTGAAGGGTACTAAAAAGGAATGAAAGGTTTGATGATTACAGAGCAGTATTGTCAATGGCTAATGGCTAAACATTTATCTAAATAGTCAGATACCTAATGTATAATGTATTTGACTCGTCTGACCATATAAATAGATATGTGTTCATACATAAAAAACATTTTTCACAAGTTTTGTTACAGGTAGTGTGATTGATTGTGGGATGTGATGCGTGATATACACCGATATAATATAGTGTACATACATTCATTTTGACAGATTCTGATGATTTTGTTTGTATACTTACAGTATTCATTGATTAATCCCGAGTAACACAGAGAATTCGATACGAATTCTGTTTCGATTCCTTGAAATACATTCTAATTAAATACGGTTTTGTCGCCCGACCCCCATTCTAATAGAATTCTGTGTTTGGATGCTAATTCGAAGCGCTGAAGAGAGCTAGAGAACCTTTTTCGAATGAAAATCGAAGAAGTTACGAACGTATGCATTCCTTAAGAATTCAAATCGAATGCATTCAGTGCAATATGAATTCGCCTAACGAACATATTTAGAACGTATTTAGAATGTGATGTTTTGGTAAAAGAAGCCATAAATACAACTCGATTAAACATATATGAGCCTCCAAAGTTAACCTTTATTAATTTAAAATACAAAAAATAATTATTAATAACCGTCACAACTACTTAATAATGGAATACATATGAAAAAATTCTTAACGGGTAAACACATATTTTAACAAAATTTCACGTGACTGAACTTCTTTTTTTATAGGATTCGATATACTTTCTGCTTCGTATGAACTATCTCAGATCATTCTTTTCTGAATCATTCAATTCATTGTAATTAAGATTTGATTTAAATCCAGTGATATCCCTAACAACTAGACGTAATGAGCTAGTACTTGGTTCTAAATCTACGTCTCGTTTACTACAATTATCTATGTTACCGTGGCTATTTTATCTAACAAATTTGTATTGTGACAAAACGATGGCTTTGGGGCGCCGTTGGGATGTACGCTGAGAAACTTTCTTCATTGTCTGTTCAAGTGGTGTCTGAGGTATCTCCTGCGGGTGGAATCTTGACAGAGATGTTCTTCAAATATTTCTTGATGTATTCCTCTATTTCACAATTTGTAGCCTTGTCCGCTCCTTTTGTTCTGCGAACAGTCTCTGCAAGACACAAACACAAATAGTTAACATATTTTATTGCATATTTAACTAATAATTTGCTAAAATTGAGTATAAAAATTGTATCGATGAATCTTCTTTACCAAACATAAGTCTTAGAATGGTGGTTCCCCGAAAAACCATCTGCAGACTTCTTTCCTCGTCCAGTTAAACTTAGATTCCTTGACAAGGACTTGCAAAACAAGTTGCTCAAAATGTTGTTCGTAGTGTCACGTGGATCCTTTCCCCCTGATACAGCGAGACGCAGTACCTGCGAGACACGAAGAACATTATAACTACATTAGCTACTTACATTATGACTTTGACGCTTTGATTTTCAGCATAAATATTATAGTCTATTATTAGTACCAATTGCTCAAAATTATCTTGGTTCTCGAGCCATATCCGTAGTTCTGCACAATGTTCCAAAGTCGTCACGGGAATATCAAAGTCCAGATCCTGTAACGCAATGGTGACACCTTGCTCTGTTCCATCCAGGAGCTTTGAAACGCTAGTTTCAAGGTTGACAAGTCTGGTTACCACCACTTCCTGAAATCCTGTTAAGTTTGAAATTATGTTTAAATGCGAGAGATAAACGTACTGATCGGTTTATTACAAATTATTATATTTTTAAAATTTATATTTTAAAATATTACTTTCAATGTCCTTTTTCTGCTGCTGGACTGCCAATTTCAGGGACTAAATTTCTTGAAACAATATTCCAAGGCTTACGGTTGGAGTACTGTTTGCAGGAATTAATGCAGGGTCCGTCACAAAAGTTAAGTTTCCATGGTTGACATCACGATAGTCTGTAGATAAATTGACAAAAAATATGTATTATTTCGTCTAAAATGTATTGCCTATGTTTGCAATCTGCAGTCTTGAGTACCTTGTGCTAGATCTCTAGTCCCGGATCCTTGAAAGGCTGGAATGGCTGCTGTGGAGGTTGTCAGGGTTTCATTCGACGATTCAGATGACGAAGAGCTCGATTGTAATCTTTTACGGTTCACTTTGTGGCATGAATTTGGCCTTATTGGTTGACTGGGCCGCCGGTGCGTACGTGGAGTGTCTTCAGAAGCTGATTCCAAGTTGGAAGTGTACTGGGCGTCGTCTCTTTTCTTAATCACTTGCTCATATGTGTCTAAAAATCGATCATTAAATTACGCATAATAAATACTTTTGTAAGTGTTGAATCTTACATGAATGTAATTTGAATATGTGGTACAACTAAATTAAAATACTTCACACTTACCACAACATTTTAATACACGACACTGATACAGGTTCCAAATTATAGTTGAGTCTGGGTCTTATTGTGGATCTGCATGATTAGTAATTAATCTTTTCAATCTAGCACCTATCGCACTTGGCCAGTAGCAAGCTGAGTTTTCGTTAATAATCCAATTTTTTGAAACTTCTTCAACAGAATCTTCCTCTGGAAATTCGACAACTGCAAACATTTATACTGATGTCGTTTTTCAATGTACACACAAGATTTTCAATCACAAAATGAAAAAACACTATCATATATCACAATGATAAATGGTTGCGTGAAGTGATGCTTGGTTTTATCTCAAAACTTAAGTGCACGTTTTACCACATTTCTGCTGTGGAAGATCCTGCCAATTTGTGTGTTGGTGCAGGTTTGCCATCTGCAGCTTGGTGAATTGCGTGAACGTGAATTTCTTCGAAAGTGAAACGCATACTTATGGAATTCGGTACAATGACTAAATCGCTCTTTCGCTTGGAGAATTTAAATCGAATATTTTCAGAATGCTTGAATTGGAATTAATATAGAAGTGAAGACCAGACCATTATTTGAATCGATACTGATTCTATGTTAATTCTTATTTCAGAAAAATAAATTTCCGCGCTTAAATAGAATGTTAAGAACATATTTCGACCTTTTTTCGAATCCAAGTGTTACTCGGGATACAATGGACCAATAGGTCCTAAGACCGACCGTGACCTATGAAAGATGTCAACTAACCCCAAAAGATCCCATCTGTATGAAATGGATAAATTAGTCCTAAGTAGTCCTGCTGCCTAAGAAATGGAGAACAACCAACTATTCATCCATTGGGCTTGAAAAAGATTAGTGCGTTATGGAAACTCCGGCCTCGTATGGAATAAAGATGACTATTAGCACCACGTCACTGCGTTGAAAAGTACAAAAGGGTTATTTTTAACAACGTGTGCCCTTGTTTCCACCAGTATGTCTCGTGTTATATAAGTAAAGTGTGTTTTATAGCAAACGTGGTCATTCAATGCCACACAACCTAACCGAACACAAAAAATCTACTCTATCCAGCTTTCGGTGCGATTTCCGTATTTGGTAATGTGAAATTACAGGATTCTTGTGAAAATGCTGGTTGTAAAACATTAATTTTAATTAATTTAATTTAATTAAGCTTTGCCTGATTGACTGCGGACTGTTTTAAGTGTTTGGAATTTAGTTTTCAGATTCACGTTAAAAATCTGCTCCAGACAGTGAGATCAATAATTTCCACTTGAAGTTAAGCTTTTTATTGAATTACTTTTCAACTTAAGCAACGGGAACGTATTAATGATTAATTTCAGGTTACTTTTCGAAGCAACGTCTTCAGTGTTATTACCCATATATTCTCAGTTTCGTTTTTTAACTCGCAAAAGTATGTTGAAGCATGTTGGAAAGCTCGCATTAGGTAAACTATAAAAGAGTTTGTTTATGAATGAACTGCACATAGTAACAATAACAACGAGAACTTCTACTTACAGTAGTTGTAGATGAAAAATGATGGAATCGAAATGCGTGACTGTAAAGTTTATCACGTCCGTTAATTCATAGATTTTTGGGTGCATGCCCGTTCGGGAGAGCTTTCATGTGAATAAATCGTTTAGGGAACAACACTGAATGACGAAATCGCAGTTGTGATCATTTGTCTTCTTATTGCTTTTAATGCACTTTTGGCTGGAACTCGTATACCATGAGGAATATTGATATTATTAAAAGCGATAGAAAACAAAGTTGGTTAAGTTACAATAATTTTACTGTTGCCATCGTTTATCCAAAAATAGCGGTTTTGGGGAAAAATATGTCGCTAAGGATAGCCTATGATGCCGCTACAACTTATTGATCTAGTATATCTTAATGATCGCATGATGATGAGGTAAAAGCTAAACATTGAATGCGATGAAATGTGAAATACAGTGGTGCAGGTTTCGCACGCTGCATTACTCTGCTGGTGAGCATGCGGAATAAAAAAATGCAACATATGTAAATAGTTCATATTATTAACCACGTATTTAATTTTTTGTTTAATGATATTGCGTTTTTTATCTGTGTATGCATACAATTGTGATTTTTCAATTGAATCTACTTCGTCTACTTCAATCATAATAAAACCTATAAAGGCATTTTAATTTTTAACTGCTGTTGGCTTGAGACATCCACCATATCTCTTTGTCTATTAAAGCAGGCTAGAGTAAAAACTTGTGGTGGCACTGCAACTTACAGCCTACCACTTATAGTTGTTACCAGAATGTATATTTTTTGCATCCTCAAGCCTGAACGTATAATACAATGTGACTATTATCAACCTAACTTGCATCTAAAAGTTCGCTAACGGTGAGGGTGGTATAAGTATATTGTATGAATATATAATGAATAAATTATTTGCATTCGACTTCTTTTTATGCAAAACTATTAGCCTTCTACACGGGTTGAAATATATTCAGACAATCTGAAATTTGTTTATATCATATCAATCATATAGACAGAACGAAAGTAGTAGATAGTATTAGAAGTATTTGAACACCAATAAACAAACGTTATGTGGTTGTATATTCATGAGTTCAAATTTTAACGGCTTCATCATCATTATCACTGAACCGTTTCATGTTTTTTCCGTGAATAGCTTGATCTTGTCATTAAAGCTAAACACATTTGATCGTGGGTGTGCCCCAGTGTGGTTGATCATGTATGCAATGCATGTCGACGCTCCTCCATATAGAGCAACTCTTGAAAAACAGCCACTGTTATAGTGAACGTAGCAATGTGATTTTTGTTATCAAATCCGCTTTGCACAAAAATGATGATTCATTCATATTCATTATTTGAAGTCCCATTCGTATCTTGAATTCATTTACTGTAAGATTTTCTCTTTGATCAGCCACATTATACTAGAGTAGAATGGTATCACAAAAGTCCAAGTGTAAAAGCCGGTACAGGCGTGGTCACAAACAACAAACACTAGCAGCTGCCTGCGATCCAAATCTTTAAAACCATACAAAATTTAAATGAATGCCAAAGCAGCTCTCTTAACTGCTTTACCCAAGGAATTCAATTCTTGGTATCTGGTATCGTGATTTCTTTTTGAATACCGTGAGCGTAAAGAGTATGGGGATAAAAAAGACTGGGGATTGTGATGATGCACTGCTGTCAATTTATATCTTTAGTAAAGCGTAACCCACCAGACTGCCTTAAATGTCCGATAGCCACAAAATAGCTGAGAATCTGGCTTGTCGTTCGTCGATTGATGTTAAATCGCTGTCCGCTGATGCTTAATTGCTGTCCGCTGATGTTAAATTGCTGTCCGCTGATAATTATTTGCTGACCGCTGATGTTTAATTGCTGACCGGTTTAATTGCTGACCGCTGATGTTTAATTGCTGTCCACTGATGTTTAATTGCTGTGCGCTGATGTTAAATTGATGTCCGCTGATGTTTAATTGCTGTCCGCTGATGTTTATTTGCTGTCCGCTGATGTTTAATTGCTGTCTGCTGATGTTTAATTGTTGTCCTCTGAGGTTTAATTGCTGTCCTCTGATGTTAAATTGCTGTCCGCTGATGGTAAATTGATGTCCGCGGATGTTTAATTTCTGTCCGCCGTCCGCCAAATACCATCCCTACTATTTATCGGTTGCCGTCCGCTGCTGTCCGCTAAGTACTGTCCGCTAAATTGTGTTTTGCTGTCCGCCAACTTGTGCTGGGATGTCCGATAAATACCACTTACCCAAGAAAACTAGCGTTTTCCAGGCTATTTCGAAGGCAGTTTGGTATAAGACGTTTGTTGTTTTGCAGATGACTTGGTGGCACGGAGCTTTTAGAGAGAGGCGGTTGAATAATAAACTAAAGTCTTTCATGCGACTAAAAAAGATAGGGTTTTCCAGGCTATTTCGAAGACAGTTTGGTATAAGGCGTTTAATTTTTTGCAGATACCAATGTTTCTTTGAGCTTTAAATTGCGCTTAAATAATAAAGTTAAGTCTTTTATGCGACAAGAGAACTAATGTTTTCCAGGCTATTTCGAAGGCAGTTTGGTATAAGACGTTTATTGTTTTGCAGATGCCATTGTTACTTTGAACTTTAAATTGAGGTTAAATAAAAAAGTTAAGTCTCTGATGCGACAAGAAAACTAGGGTTTTCCAGGCTATTTCGAAGACAGTTTGGTATGAGACGTTTAATTTTTTGCAGATGCCAATGTTTTTTCGAGCTTTAAATTGCGCTTAAATAATAAAGTTAAGTCTTTCATGCGACAAGGAAACTAATGTTTTCCAGGCTATTATATAAGTTGCTCTCAGAACGTCGTTGGTTTTGTTTAAGAAGAAACATAATTTAAATATTATAGCTTTTATGTATTTAATTGGAGCATCCAATACAGTTTTTAACCTTTAGAGCTTTATATTTTGAACGTGCAATAAGGTACTGTTTTTTGTATCATGAACTTATTCTTTGACAAGTAAAAACACTATGTTTACAAGTAATTTTTACTCGAATTGTTGGAAACATACATTTTGGTTTAAGTAACATCATTTAAAACTTTCGCGTGAATAGCGATAATTTTTTATAGGTATATGAAGGAATTTGCAATTGTTTTTTGATAAAGCAACATTTGGGTAAAACTTAAATATTTTAAGTTCCTCAAAAATTGCCAAATTTGTCAAACTAATGATGTAAATTATCACGGATTCTGTGGCATTAAGTTATGTCAGTGGCTGTGCATTGAAATCCATATATAACGTTTCCTGTTTTGCATTATGAGTAAATCAATAACCCATCCTCGTAAGGTTCTAGGTTGTAAAATTAATGTAGTTTAAAGAATCTGTACTAAGACCGATGTTGAAAAGCGTAATCTTATTTGAAGTCCAGCCTTTTCGATTTCATAGAGTAAAACTTTGACATTTAAGTAAAACCTATTCTAACGACTAAAATATCAAACTTAATTCATTGCCGGATTTTTTAACTTAAAAACGTTCAGTCTAAACGTATTTGACTTCATGAACACAAAGCCATCAGGTTTTCTAACATTGAATTTCATTAATTACATTGATGTAAAATTACTGTCCCCTGATTATAAATTGCTGTCCGCTGACAAGAAATTAATCTCCACTGGCTACAAATTGCTGTCCGCTGACTATGAATTGCTGTCTGCTGAGAATAAGACATTTGTTAAGTAATTGGAACATTTACTGTATTTCGCTGCAAAGAAATTCATGTCAAATTGTGCTTTGCCTCCAGAGACTGCTATGCAAGCATTACAGTGTATCATTCATTCATTTATGTACACCATTTATCTAATCAATTATGCAAAACAAAAATATTCGCATTTAAAAAAATGTGACGAGTAAAATATTAATTTTTTTGTTAATATTTTCTCGGTTGTCATGTAAAACCATGAAAGTATTTGTAATGTGTAACAGGGTGGAAAGTATATAGTCGAATGCAATATTCCATGAAATATTGATTGGTCTTTAATTATAACAGTTTACTTGGATGTGTGTTTGTATGCTATTTGCTGGTTTTCGTAACGTACTCAACTTTCAAGCAACTCTGCTTGCGGAATTTCTGCGACTCATTTAAACTGATAGTGATTTGAGATACTATAAAGAAAAATTTGAATAAAAATAAATGATTCCTTTTTCTCACTACTATCATCACAATCGTTTAAAATTCACATTTTTACTTGATTAGTTTAGTATTTGTTTAGTTTACTTGTTTCAAGTCAATAATCAACGTGACGGGAGCACAAGATTTGGACTACATTTAAAATTTGATTTTTACTCTGATAAATTTGGTAAGATTGATAGATAAAATTATATAATAAACGTTCTAAAACTTAAGGAGCTCTCATTGAAGGGTTTAGTGAACAAAGTGAAACTGAGATTGCAAATAGGGTGATGGAACACTTTGCAAATATAACTACATGTGAGAAGCCTTTAAAAAGACAAAATCTACCTTGTTTTCTTCCGTCAACTGAATTCCCTCTCCAAGTGTCAATGGAGGAAACATATGTGCGCCTTAAAAAACTTAATACCAACAAAAGTACATCACCACAATAAATCCCATCGCTAGTTTTGCGTGAATTCTCACTCGAGCTGTGCTATATAATCAGCCACATACTAAACTCATCATTTGAGACAGGATGTGTCCCTGACTCTTGGAGGCAAGGCTTTATTGCTGTAGTACCAAAAGTTTCTCCCACCAGATCCTTAAATGACCTCCGCCCAATTGCAGTAATCAGCAACATTCCCAAACTTGCAGAATATTTCATGCATATTCATTTATTGAAGTTCATCACACCAGTCATATCCCCATATCAATTTGGAGTACTGCAACAGAGATCAACCAGTCACTACCTGGTTAAACTTATTGACTTTGTTCTAAAATCTCTAGACAGAAAGTCCACTCCAGCTGTGCTTACCCTACTTGACTGTCAAAAAGCATCTGATATGGTGGATCATTCCATCATAATTCAACGATTAATTGAAATAGGAGTAAGTGGGAGTATCATTAACTGTCTCATTAACTTCCTCCAAAACAGATCAAATTGTATAAGAGCAGGGAAAGTCATGTCAAAATTCTATCCCAATGACCAGAGGCTTAATTCAGGGTTCCCTGAACGGTCCGATTTCCTTCATTTTGATCTTTGACCCCTTTCTCCAGCAACTTCAAGAACTCAACAAATCAAATTTGCAAGTTTACGGATTTGTTGACGACGCAACAACTGCAGCAATCGAACTTCATCCAGACAATTTGATAACTTCATCCATATTATGGAAAGCCCCTGTCGCAGCAGATGACATCAAAATGAAACTAAACGGGAAGAAAACACAGGTGCTTATAGTAGATTTTACAAGAGCCCGGAAAAGTCAACACTGGGAATTCCATGTGCATGACGTACCAGTCAAAAAAGTAAAATCTGCACGATTACTTGGTGTCACCATCAACAGCCAACTTACATGGGATGACCATGTCAACTCTATTGTCACCAAAGCCTCTGGCCGACTATGGAT
>JAQFXM010003734.1:0-19195 GCA_034693345.1 Entomobrya multifasciata
AATGGCGACACGCTTCTCGACCAGTAAAGCCCTAGAACCAGTATAAGCCGAACCAGTATACCCAGAGTCAACTGTAAATCCAAATGTGCAACAATGATGAATCATTTAACATCTTTTCATTTATTTTTTAACTTACTAAACTGGGCATATTATTGTAGGTATATGTTCTTTTCAAAGTGGGATGTTGGTAGGTAGTTTAGATTGCGCCTCGGAATCATTGTTAGAAGAATTTAAAAAAAATCTTATTCCTGATGAGTTAGTTTGTACGACTGCAAAGTAAAATTTTATCTGCGATTTCTGAGGAAAGAATTTTCTTGCTGCGTATTCAGCACTCAATAGTAAGCTATAAAATAGACAGATAGCTAGAAATTCACAATTCAGTATTGAAGGTCGTTCTTGTTATTGCCCGAATATGCTAATCTGAGAGGTGGCATAAAAAGTTTGTTTATGCTTGCCTTTCTGTTGTTGAATATATGTTTTCATGAATAATGCTCGCAGTATGTGGGTAAATAAAACAACGTACAGTTGTATTCCGATTTTCGAACGATCTAAACCGCTGGAGTGATGTTTTACTGTAGTAAAATGATCTTACAAGATCAAATACAAAATAGTTATGAAATTTTCTCGTATGCATCAGTATCGTAAAATCTCTCTCACAGGCGTCTAGGCGTTGTTGACTGCGTCCTCGGCACCAACACAAAATTTGTTCAGTCCTTCTGTATACCAGAAACGTAATTAAAATCACACGTGGAGGAAGTGACCTTCTAAAACATGCACATTTGTTTGGAACTGCACTACATTTTGCATGCTTTATTGCACATATACACATTGCATTTGTGCGTGTCAAGATGTTAAATCCAGTAACAGAATGAATTGGAGGGACCTCGGTTTTCATTTAGTTGGCTATTTTTTGTTTAGAGTTTTTTTACCGATTGACTGATTTCTAAACCACCATTATATATAGCAGATATATGCATGCATAGATTACAAAGTTACAACATCAATGTAGCCAGCATGAAAATTTATATTACCCAAAGAGTTACTCTATGATATTACCCAACAACAAGAAAAGTTTTCCAAAGCTTCTGTATGACAATGGCAAGCATTCTGTATCATGAAATGCAAGTACTTCATGAAATCACTTTCTGGTTTTGCCAGAGTAAAAAAATTGTGAAAAGGTGCAAAATGATAACATGCATGAATAAATCATCCCTTGAGATTGTTCTTCATGTTACATTAAATTACATTTACATTTCACGCTTTCTAAACACATAGTATCAGTATCACTAATTTCAAGCAAACTTATACTACTATTGAGGTAGACGTCGATTCATGATCTTAATAAGCACAATGCTGAAGTGTGACAAAAGAATTTTGGTGCAACATTTTGTGATACTCGGTTCCATCCTGAAACTTTCAGATGCGAAAGTCGCGATTTAGTTTCAGACTCAGACATCAAATGCATTCATAATTTTAAACATCATTTTTATACTTGTGCATGATAGCTGAACAATATTTGCATGTTAAAAAGTTTTAGTACAATCGAAACAATTGCAGTGAAATTACTATAAAGCAAGCACTTCATTCAAACAGCTTAAAATATTTTAAATGGTAAATAGTAATATTTCACCTGTTGATGCGCTGAATTTTTTGACGGTGCTAACACAGCATATCGCACAGGCAAGGAAATATACACTACAAGAGTTGCATTTTAAATTGTTCTTTTAATAAATTTAAATGAACAAGGAAGTATAAACACCTGTAACTGTACCAGGACAAAAATTCCTCAAATAGTAACAGTCGACACAAGGATGTCTATGGCGTGTTAAAGTTAAAATATCTCTACAAAAAGACAAGAAAAATGGGCTTATGTTGGTTGGTACTACATGGCATTGTACAACAGCGCACTGATTCGGCTATACATGCTTTGGTGGAATTCCCAAGAGCAGTCTTTACAGCATATCTCAATCTCAACAGCCAAGTTATTTTTTACCAATTGTAATTTTGCAGAAAAAATCGTACGTTTTTTAGAGTTATAATATAATGCATTGTATTTTGTTGTAAGAAGTTTAAATAAAATAATAGTCGGGTGAGGTACTTTTTCACTTAAAAGCAATGCTACTAGCAAACCATTCTACAGATAACTTAGCTTATAACAGGCACGACTGCATGTATGGGTAGTATACATCAGGAATGAAGAGACTTTCCCTTCTTGAGAACGAGAACAATATTATCAAAGTGAGCTCGGTCGTGACCACAGTCACATACACATCTCGCTTTTTCAATGATAATGTAGCAGCAGTAAATTCGATGTTAGGCAAGCCAATATTTCTGTCAGTTAAATGTGTCTGCTTGTAGTTAATAATGGACCCCTTAGAAAAGTTTGTAAAAGGAAGATCATAATTTTTGCTGTGTAAACGAAAACGAATGTTGCAAGGGACGTTAAATATGTAATGGTAATATAATGTATGTTCGAATTCCCTATACATTTTTTGTCGACGCACTAAACGTTGAACGTTGTCTCAGCTAATGGTACAAACAAGGAGACTATCATATTTCTTAAGCAATCTGCATGCTATATGCACACATAAATGAAAAAGCGCATCTTGTGTAGAGATAATTTTATGAAGACTTTTTGTAAAGACGTTTGTATGTAACTTCACATTCTCATAGGAAAGTAAAGAGTGTTCGTCGACAAAAACGACGTCACTCTTCGTCATCATCATGATCATGAATGATACGCTGCTTTGCTTTAAATAACAGGATTTGTAATATAGGTCGCAGTAAAATGCAATCCTCACCACTAGTCACCACACGCGTGTTTTACTCATGGCATGGTTGTACGATAAAAAGGATTGTAGTAGCTGAGTAACATGTGGATAAACGTTTTAAAGGGATTACTCCTACTAAACGAGTAATGTTCTCTTCGAACAACTGCATTAGTTAGTGAGCATTGAGCATGCATGCAAGCGTATCCTGGTAAAACGTCTGTGACGAGAGGGACATACCGTATTGTCAGTTGTAAAAATGACAATGAATATTGTAAAAGGGCTGCTTGGAAAATGAGGGGCTCCAAAAGGGACTTCCATTCACACGCTGAACATCACCCAACATTACACAAACGACCAAACATATATTTTATTTTAACTGACAAATATAAACATAATACATATGACGACATTTGAATGTCGACAACTAACAACAATACATTTAGTGCTGCGGTAATAGAAAACAGCTAGCCAAGTAGCCAATAAAAAATTAAAGCAGTGGTTAGTTAGGTTGAATAAATGTGATAAAATACATTCGTTGATGTAAAAATGACCGTTGTGTTGTCTATCAAAGGTTTACCTGATAGATTTGAAAAATAAGAAGTGCTAGACATACTCCGTTGTGTTTAGCAATGCAAGGCAACCAGCGAAATTTAAAGATTTTTGATATCAATACTTGTATTAATGAGCCATTATCTCAAAAAATATCATTTATGCTGAAATAAAAAATTAGAAAAAATTACAATTTTAGTCCGTTGGAGTTATTGCTTCAGAGCTAACTGTAGTTATAAAAAGTACACAGATGCAATTCATGTTATAATCAAGATTGAAGCAGTTACTAAATAAAATTCTGGGTTAATAATCGTGTGTGTACATTGTACATATATGTAGCGTGCATTAAAAATATTAAATTAGAGGGGTTGAAGAATGGTCTTTGAAGGGTTAGTAGAATCAGTATTTTTACCTAGTTGACACAACCTTAGAAATGTTATTATTAAATCAAGAACGCAAGTATGACTAAATATTAGGGTGATCATAAAATGTCAAGCCTTTAATTTTCATCTCTGCATAGTAATTTTATTTCGAAAAGTTTTAAATGGTTCACATTATCATTAGGCAAGAAGAAAGTCGTAGCAAGATTCGCATAAATACTACACAATGATAATAATCATGTTACATTAACGTTATTTGATAACAAAAAATCCTTTTATTGAAATAGTCGAAAATTGAGTTCACCCGTTGTATAACTGCAGTTTAGGAAAACTGTGCGAAAAATGGAAAACTTACGATTGAACTTTACAAATTCTTCGTGATACCGTTTTCTTTATATCATGGCTGGCTGATTTTAAAAGGCCCGATTTAACTGCTTCTATGTAATAAAAATCACACGGGGACGGGTGATGTGAATAGACAGAAGGTAGATTTTCAGCCAGGATTTTACTAAAATATATCTATAGTACCGTATTCAAAAAATGGCGTGCATGGTTCGTTTCATTCGAAAACGGAGAGATTTTGCAGTGTAGCAATTACAGTAAAAATGAACTTAAAGAGGGAGCACAGTCGCAGCTAATTTAAGATTTCTACCAAAGTTTGGAATAGGCAGACGTAGCGTGGCATACAACAGAGAACATGTAGCATATTTTTTATTGTGTTGTACTATTTAGTTTTGTGTCGAATGTTGATTCTGTTTATAGCTGTTTAACACACTTCAGTTCAGCGGGATATCTCCTGCGGATTTTCTAAAAAATACAGAGATGCCAGATCTCATTTGGACAAGCTTTTGGTTTTATGTACATGACAAAGTAGCATGTTAATTTTGATCCTTTTGTAAGAAAAATTAAGTATGTAAAGAAATCAGATAATGTTTTCTCATTTGCAGTTGATTTTTGAAAAACAATAATTGCATTTTTTACAAAAAAATCAACAATCTATGGTGACATGTTACGGGAGATAATGAAAAAATGCTTTGATCAGCCGTATGTTTCTGCTTCACGCAATAAATGCAAGTTTCACGCAGTGCTTATATTTATACTGATGTTATAATATTTTGCATAAATCGTTTCATACATTGTTGCTGTAAGAACTCCTTCTCAGTCTCACGACCCCCTTTCCCCCTCATTAAAAATAGCCTTTGCATGTTTTATATAAGATATTACAGGTGGGTTCTCATAAAAAGGAAAAGCACAACCACCTTGATGAGAGTTTGTGGACTTCAATATAGGCAATAAGAAACTGGTCATTTCATTGTTTAGCAGTATAATGTTATTTGTTAGAGAATATATAGTGCTGTAAGTATATATTAGTATTTAATACAAAAGTACGTAATTAAATGACTACAGAATCAATGACTAGTGAATCAATAGAACTACATTTTTATATCATATTTAGCGAAGACTCGTCGATATTTATCCTTCGTTCAAGGAAATTTCTTCGACATTTGGAATGAAGTAAAGCAAAATAAAATGAATGGTACAACCAGTACTTCGTATACATTTGTGAAAACTCAGTATATAATATAACTTACTATTTTTGTGGGAACATAGTGTGCCTTTGTGTACGACATATATGTTGTATGCAAAAAGGCGTTTAGTGTTGAATTGACCCTGAGGTACTACTGCATTTGGTATCGAGTTCATACACGGACTACGGACACTTTTATGATGAAAGCATCTGAGATTTTTATAAGGTTGGAAATATGCATACACATGACTTCTTTACATTATACGTTACATATGAATTTACTCTCATTATGATATGTATTCAATCACATTGTTTAGGTATCTACGAAATCGTTTGTACATTTTATTTCGTTCAATGCATTGCACTTTTTGCTACACACTAGTATGTAGGTAAATAGTAAAGGATTGGTATAAGTAATTTCGTATACATAAGTGTATAAACGAAGTACCGTTAGAATTTGCAATGCATACGTGGAAGAATAGATAGTACGATAATATACACTGTATGCCGATGTTGCATTCCTTCATCGCTTCCTTTAATTCTCAACCGCTCACACCATGACTGAAGTTACTTTTTGCTTGTCTGGTTTTGTGTAGGTTTCTTTGTATTATTGTTTTCTTTGCAATTCATTGAAACAAAAACACAACACTTTCAAGGTAACATACAGTTTTGTTATCATCTACGTGCCTACGTAAATTAGCCCGAATATATGTATTCTTGTGTGGAATAAATGAACAGGGCGAATGTCATTTTACTAAGTTGCGGAAATGGTACATGTTGTATGTCATGAAATTACGATTCTGACCGGACTTCAATATGTAATAATTATTTACTTTTTTGACATATTTCAAAGAATTATTTAATTAACTTGAGAAAGAGAAGATAATTAGGGCTAGTCTAGATGGCTTAGTTGACCTGGTTCTGAAAAGTAAATTCAAAGTTAAATTGATACGCTAAAATACATAGTAATAGTAATAATGGTAGCCAAATTCCTGAAGTTCATGATTACAGTCGAATCTACGATGAAGGCTGAAACTTATTTGGAAAGAGCCTTTCAAACGTCAAGACTAAAATATTAGATTTAGTTGGTGGTGTAGGACTAGTCAAGGCAAAATTATACAATACAAACTTTGCCATGTCTCTTTTTGATCGTCTCAGTTCTGCATTTGGCTAAAAATAGATTATGTATCAGATCAGGTTAAAGGCTTTTTTTACATAGAATTAAAGCTAGCTTGGATTTTTTACCACGGTTCATTGATGTCTGCCAGAACTACAAGATTGCTAAGTTGCATTAGTTTGTCAGTTTTTACTTCCTGGACTTTCCTTCCTTTCCTGTGTACATATCAATACTTCAATGTTTTTATAAAGGAAGTATATAAAAAGCCACATCATTTCAAATTATTAGAAAGAAGGATGTATATTATTTGCTGTAAGGAGTTATTGGGGGTAATATGATAAAAGTGTTTAGTCGAATAACAAGAAAGGAAGGAAATACCAACTGTGTTGTTCTATCTGCATAATATTCTCCCTCAAACATATACTTGAATAACACCAAGTTTTCAAGATATTATAGTTTCAATATGTGCATGCACCGTTCAATATTTGTATTTTCATACTGCACGTTTTATTACACGAAGCTGTTGATAAGGTAAGACTTGAAATATGCAATGAGATGAATGACGTGAAAGAGAAAGTAGGAAGCGGGCAAAGCTTATAAACGTCATTGTTAAATTAGTGTGTAAAGTTTGGACAAACGCGTCATCTGTATCAGTTACTAAAGAACTATATACCTTTGCATTGTATAGATTTTTTATATGTATTACGGCTGTCTCAGCTAAATAGATCAAATGTAAAGTATATTAACTATACAGTAGAAAGAAATACAGCAAGTGAAGATAATTACAACGACAGCAAACTTTAATATTTTATTCTCATAAGCTAGTTTAGTGGCTTTAACCATTTCAACATAAAAATCTGATCTAATACACCTGTGTGCTACTTTACTTTGTAACTTTTTCAACTTGATCAAAGTGTATACTTGCACTGATACACTGCTACCTAAGCCATCATCATCACTATCACAATATATGTTATAGGTAACTGTTGTTTTTTAGCCTGTCTTCGCAGAGTTCTCACAGTAGCATTTTTACCTTGCAGTATATACGTGTTCACCTGACTGTATCCTTGTTTTGTTATGAGAAAACCATCTATTATAATATTTTTGCACAAGATAATCTTAACAGGCAAGGCAGAACAAGAGAAGTACCTATGCTTGTACACATATTTTTTATCAAATCATCTCTATATACTTTTACATCTTAAAGCTTCAAAGAAAATGATGTATACGGTCGTTCTTAAAGAGAATGTATTTGTGAGAGAGATGAGGTACTTTTAATTCAACGCCACAACTGTAAGATTATTGCGTAGTGCATGTGCCCACTGATGATTTTCTACTATCATCATCACGGCACGGCACTTGTTTCATTTAAAAATGGCGATGATGTTGAAATTTTACTGCTTTTTATAAATACACGATTTTCACAATGACTGCAACCACATTGGATATATGGTATTCACTTTCTTGGTTTATGTTGTATATTTTGTCGTTATCGTGGTAAATAATTGAGAATTTTTTTACATCGTGCTATGCCATGACACAAGTAAAAGGATAATAACTATTGTTGTTTGTGTTTTCGAGCGAATACAAAGGGCATTCCATCACTATAAAATAGAATTTAATGCGGGTATAACATATAAACATATACAAAAACTTGCCTGTTTGTGCAAGCTTGTTTATAGCGAAAAAGTGGCTTTTTATCGAGATGATATATAGAGTCTTTGGCAGCAGCATTCCCTCTTGATATCCTGACCTGATTTCTCCTCTTTGGCTGTGTCTTGCGTCTCGTTCTTTTATTTGCGCAAAAGTATTTTTTTACTTTGGGTAAACAAGGTTTATAAATTGGAGCCTGGTAGAGGAATTATTGAGTAAAAATCAAACTCTTAAAACTGTGTTCTTAATTGTGTACATTACATATTGTTGATTCATTTATATAATATAGGTAATTGTAACAACAATATATTCATAAACTGTTAAAAGCTTAGCAGGAAAATTAATCCTAGGACATTACTGGTACTTGGCGAAGAAAAATCTTTCGCAATGACATATTATGTCGAAATAATGTATAATATTATTGTCACACCTTCACATTAAAGTGAAGGAATGCGGTACATAATGCAATGATAATGATGGAACGTAAAAAGAGGACAGGACACTTTTGTTGTTGCCCTTACCCTTTCCTGGCTGGGTGAAATAGAGCATAATAAACAGGTTGAATAGGCTTTCAGGATTTTTGTTACACCAGTAAGGAAGGATGTAGATTTCATTTCATCTATCATAATAATACACTTTTATCTTATGCATGTTCTTTGTGCGTATGAAAATGTGTACAAGATGTCGATATTAAAAATTATATCGAAATTATCATTCTTACTTCAAATACACATAATGTGAGATTTTAGTTAATATTTTACTACCTATATGAGATATATGTTGTAAGCAAGTTATGAATGGGCGTTCAGGCCATGGAGGCTTATGAAAATATTTAAACGACTATTAGATTTGGAATGTGGCCACAGCAGTATAGTATTAAAACATGGTAGGGATAATAAAAATCGCCAGGACCAAGTGTCGAAATTTTCTGTAGTTGCACGAATATATTTGGACTGCAAAGACCATGACACAATACTTTTGTGGAATATGAACTTTGAGTACTATTTACAATGCTTTGCAAAATGAACTGCACGCGATAGCAATGACAATGACATGTGTTTTATTTTGTTGTGATTACAATGATAAAGTAGAGATGTTATACTGTTATATGATACCTAATGATTTTTTTTTGCTTGCAGCATATGGAAAAGTTTTTCTAGTCCGCAAAGTTGGAGGTCATGATCACAGAAAGCTTTATGCCATGAAAGTGCTCAAAAAGGCAGCTATTATTCAAAAGAAAAAGACAACCGAACATACAAAAACAGAAAGACAAGTTTTGGAAGCCGTCCGTCAGTCACCCTTTCTGGTCACGTTACACTACGCATTTCAAACGGATGCTAAGCTTCATCTCATTCTTGGTAAGTCATCAATTTGTTTTCACATCACAATCAAGCTTTTATTTGTTTAAGGGTAGGAGTGAGGCTGGCTATAAATGGGACCAATGCTATTAATATGCTTCTCTGTAGTAGTCAGGTGCAAAGTTTATTCTTTCAGGCATAACATATGGGTGTATGTGTTATCCCTTGCAAAAAAATCCTTCGATTATCGTGCACGTGGATTTTCACGTTTCTCCAAAAATCAGTTAATTGGCTAATGTTGAAGCTGAAACCTTTCATGCTTTCGCACTCATGGTGCTTGATTTTATATGCGTTCACCTGCCTTTTCTCTCTTTTTGATACTTTATTGTTATTAAAGTCATGTTAATTGTATGCGTAGAAATAACCTTGAAAATGCTCGTTTCTGTGAAAGGAAAGACCAAATTATCTTTTTTCAGGGCTTTTCAATGTCGAATTATTGATTAAAATTGTATGCATGCATCATCATCAACAATCAAATCATGGGATGAGTGATTTTTGAATACCATTTGCGATCATTATTTCCAAAATAAGTTTTGCAAAAATGCCTTTCCAGCTTTTAGCAAGTTTACCTTCTTTTGTAGCTAGTTTGCGTAAAATTGTTATTGTGAAGAACAGCTGAACTTGCTGGGTGGGTTGTCATATATTTAAGTAGCGATTATTATTAAAACCCTGTATTTGTATTCAGTATGTATGAAACTAAAACGCCTCTGGTAGCTTAATTATAACGGAACTTATAAGCGTCATAGTCCACGTTTTTATGGATGAAAGTAGTTTTACAATGCGTTTATACTAAACTGTCAACAGGAACAAAAAATTCAATACAGTGAGGATATGCTTACGTTAATACTCATACTCACCATCAAACGTTCAACTGAATAAAACTATCTATTCATGTTCTTAATTCTGAGTAGTCAGATCATGAAAGGAAAAACACCGCGACATACTTGATACCGATGTTATGGTGTGACGATGCGATATCTTAAATCTACTGCATACTATAGCAGTATCAGCAATGTTCGCGAAAAAGAATGCCTACGTGCAATGTATTGACTATGTAATGAGTGTTACTGAGAAGAGAAATAGAAATATGTAAGCCTTCCAACAGTACATAACTTATCTGCATACATACGTGCGCAATCTTTCTTAAGATGCTCTTATATCCTAATGTACTACGTGGAATGTTTAAAAAAGCTTTGCAAATAAATATATTCATCTCATTTAAAAAGTTGTATGCAAAATTAGGAATTCAGAGTTAAGGGCTTGGTTATTGGCTACTGCGTACATGTTTGTAATCGAAACATATATTCTTGGAAGTTCTTGTGTACAATAATAATGGATTCTTTCCAACAAAAATAATTCAGATCTCCAAATGATTTACACTGTGTTTATAGAGGTAAGCAATTTGAGGAGTATTGTTGAAAACCAGAGTATTTAATGAAGTGCAATTTAAGCTGAGAAAGTACATCTGCAACGGGTTGGGTTGATTATAACAACTTAAGTTATTGCTCGAATTTACAAAAGTATGTAAAAACGATTGACTGAAATTTCGGGCATCAAATAAATGAACAAATTATTATTACAGCATCAATGTCAATAGAAGTCAATAGATGTATTTACAGGAGAACAGTCACGTTAGTAAATGTTGTGTTAGGTGGAGATGCCACGAAGAATCGTCATTTTTGTTAATAATAATAATCATATTATTTTATGGGCAAGGAGGGCTCAGTTGTACTCGTATCATATCACTGGCTATTATAATATTCATACCTGCTTATATTCATAGCTTATGCAGTTTAACACAAATATTCTATCTGAAAGTTCAGAATCAGATAGAACAAGTATGCATGTAATTTTAACAATTGACTTTATGTGATTGTATTGTGGAGATATCTCTCACGAGATGATCTTTTTGCTATTGGTGTTCATTATTCGACTATTTCAACTTTTATGAATGGCTGTAATGTTATTTTTACCATTGTTGTTTGCCTTATAACCAAATGGCAGAACAATTATTACACACAACGTATTTTTGTTAGTAGGTATATTGTCTTCTACGTATTTGTATTGTATTGTCGTAGTCATGAATCATGAATCTTTACAACGATAAACCTCATAACGTTGATGGTGATGGTTAACCTGATCTATGTCAAGGCTTTTTCGTAGATTGTGAAATGAGAATGGATGTGATGAAGCCTTCCCTATTTACCTTTTCTTTGGTGGTAAACGAATGTATTTTTGGTAAACATTCATACATATTATGCTATTTTTTATGTTATCATTGTTACATTCTGGTTCGGCTAGTCTTGCATGTTTTGTTGTGAAATAAGTATGCTATCATCTTCTCCCAGAGAATATAGCATGTACCTGCTCTTCCTCAAGCTTCTACATCATCGCTATCAGTCAAATCGAGGTTAAAAGTCTTGCCTGTCCTGTTTGCTTTGCTGACAATATTATTATATAGATTTGTAATTCCAATATAAGCATGCCGGATGCTTTGAATGTGTCAGATCGGAGAAAGGGCAAAATGATTACTTTCAGTTTTTTTAAAATCTTGAATTTTTTAGAAAGCAAAACTTACAGGTTTTCGATTTGATTGCGTTTTTGCTCTCAAAAAGTGAATGGTACTGTTTTATATTCATAAATATAAATATGCAGTGCCCTGGAGCACCTGATATGGCACAGAGCTAACTAGATATTGTGTTTCACTTTCTGTCGTGCCATTTTGCAAAAGAATACTAATTCGAATGAAATTCCGAGTCTTTTTTAGTTTGATACCATAATAATTGTTTAAAAAATATGTTATATTTCTTTTGTGATGACAGATATGACAATGAGCTAATGAAACGTAACAATAACTCGCCTTTGTTTCATATTTAAAGCATTCGTACAATCTTGTGTAGCACCTAAGTGTTGCTTTTATGTGTAACCAGCTTTAAACTTCTTACATTAATTGCGAGGCGCGACTCTGATGATAGTCAAGTAAAGTTACTTAGTTAGTTTGTAGGGTTATGCAATAGCTAAGAAACACGTTGCCTGCATTCCAATTTTCAATATTACCTCCACGTATTTTGAAATAAAAAATGTATAAATTCTTGATTCGCGTTTGTTTGATGGACAGAAAAGTACGGTCTTACGTATTATCTTGACAGATTAATTTTTTTCCTAAGTAATTGCAACTTTTCCTTCGTTATTCGTGAATGTAAAAGCATGTTTGATAAGTTGCATCAAATGATTAACAAAGAATGGAAGAATGCATCGTATAATTAATAGGTCTTTTATTATCTTTGCTAGTTTAGTTAGCTGTATAATGATATAACATTTATTGTTTGGCCAAGCCAAACGTTCTATCTAATAAGTAATTCATTTTAACAGTAGTCGTATTTTAGATCATTCTTATTTTTCCCCTAAACATTACCCAAGCAGTAGTAAAACTTTTTTGTAGACATCAATAAAATGAACTTGTCTTAAAACAATCAAGTAACATGTGTTGTTGTTGCGATGTTGGACTAGTGGTGTTAATCCGATTTTATTTACAAAATTATGCATATTAAAATGAATGAGAAGATACATACGCACAACGAAAGCGAAGGCAAAATTAATTAGAATAGTTAGTATTAAAGAGTATAAAAGCAGAAAAGCAAGCAATTTGGCCTTTATAAGAAAAACGTAGACTGCCAAACCAAGCTAAAGTAGAAGTTGACTATGACTGCTAGCAGCAATGGCATGAGCACAAGTAAAGTAGGGCATTAGTTAAATAGGCCATATCGATCGGAAGAGTATGTGGTAGAATGGGGGAATGTCTAGTCTCTAGTCTAGTGCACGGTACAAGTACAAGTATAAAACTCTTCGCTGGTAAATTCTGTTTTTGAAGGATACTTTCGTTGGGTGGATATTGATAAAATATCAGCTAAATTCCGTGCTAAAAAACAGCTTAAAATCGGTGGTAATAAAAGTACATGAATTATTATAATGCTCCTTAAATTCAAAAATATTTTTAAGCGGTTATTCAGTCAACTTGGTATTTGGACGTTAAGTTACCATCTGATTCGCCAAGTAAGTGTGCCAGAAAATTGATGGAGCCCTTTGTAAAGTCGGATCTGACTCGATTACATAGATGAACATGTCACTAGATGAACATACATACATACATAGATGAACATTACCTGACTATTCCGCTTTTTATTACTCGTCCAAGTCGTCCATGAAAGCAAAACACCTACAAGGTCAAGTTTATCTACTCCTCTTTCAATAGTTCACTAACTAAAGCCATTTTACGTAAGTATTTCACTTTTTCTATCTGCCTGTTATACTATGGAACTTTCTTACATAATGTCATATTATATTGAATTATAAAAAGAAAATGGCCACAAACTTTTTAAATTGATTGGTAACCAAAAAATCGGTAAAGATGGTTTAGCATGTCCATTTAAATGCTTTTACTACGTACAAATGTATTATTCAAAAATTTATACATTTACACAATTGTGTCTCACATTGTATCGGTTTTCTTTATTGTTCATAGCAATAGAAATGCCAATGATGTCATATTGTAACAGTAATATTGAGAATTTAGTATGCGGACATCCGTTAGGGGCACGTGCGGTGAAATACAAGGGGAAGTAAAAAGCATACATACATGTCCTGACAATGAGTGTACGTTTTTATGTCATTTGTAAGGAAATCATTGATCTTTTTCAAATGATGTTCCATACCTCTCATCCATCCATTCTCATCTACCACAAACATTGGTATTAGTATTGCTTATGTCAATAACATAGAACGCACAAAATAGTGATTTACATGATTACATGTCTTTAACCTTTATCTCTTGAAGTAAATATCCATTAACGTTTTACTGACATGTGTTTTAGAATATGATGCATGCAGTTTTAACAATAAATGAAGTAGTAAGAATCTTGTACTCTATGCATGTCATGAATCTCCAACTTCAATGTTTATGATATGTGTAGAGCGTAAAGAAAACGGGATTTCATGAAATTTGAACGAACTACTGACTTGACCTATTTTGATGTTGTTAATGGTTGTGACACACGGAGGAGCAAACGTGATAAATAATTTATAGATCCATTCTTAAATCAGTTCTGAAACCCGACTAGAAATGTTTGTGCTTTAAGACGACGTATTTTTGTGATGATACAATACGATAAATGGTTTCACTAATAGTGTGTTAATGTCATTGTTGTTGATTATGTGGGAAGCAAACAAGGATGGAGGATTTTTGGTTCATTTACACCCTGATGGGTATGATGTTTATGACGCTTTAATGCGAGATGAGATGTCAGTGTAAAAGCATTTACGGCGAAGGGAACGATGATGTTTACGAAATGAAAAGATTTTGATGTTCAGCTTAAATGAGTGAGTGATAGAAAACACTTACCTATGTCTTACGTTGAAGTTTTGGGTTTCCTGTTACTTGGAACAGGATGACGACCCCTTGTACAGAAATTAATGAGTGTTTTACATTCATATGGAAAAGAGGGCTGACGTTACGATAAAAGTGCGTACAATCTCTTGTAGTAATCCCCGGAAACGTGTGTGTGTGTTGTGTGTACCAAGTACGGTGCTATTTAGATGTTGAATTTACATAACAATATGGATAATGGATATACGCTCGATTTCAGATAGTTTTAGTACTAAAATTTGTTACGAACCTAACTGTCAGTCTTGCAGAGTTGGTCATACATTTGTTGGCCTAAAGAGATTTACCTGAAATGAGTGAAAGGAAGTAGCCAACACTTGATGCCATGATTTGTGAAGTACTATTATAAGTTTTATGTCGTATGGCTACATTCAACTCCAAACATCTAGTATAAGAACCTATTTACTGTATTCAGTTTTTAATTTTATCACCGTTTCCATATTTGGAATTAGAAAATTAAAGCATCATGATAGTCGAATCATCAGCCATGCCAATTACCAAATTAAGGTATGAATCTAATAATTTATTTCATCGGATTTATTTTTCGGTGTTTCCCGTTTATGAAAACGTATGAGGAAAGAACTTTCTTCGTTTCCAGTAATATTTTTTACGAACTTCTCGTTGCTGAATAACATTTTCTCGCAGTTTTAATGTTATGTATAAAATATTGTTCGTAAAGTACGAATTCAACTTGAATGTGCTTAGGATATCGAAACTTTGAGACGAATAGCATTTTGATTTTCAGCTTTAAGCCGTATAAATTTATTCTGGAACTTCATGTAAATTGCTTAAATAAAATTATGCATTCAAAACTGGCAACTCGGATTTAAAAATCTGAAAATCACGGCTTAATATTATTAGAATGTTAGATGATGGCAATTATACATTTAGAAGAAAAACTTGCCAGCCAGCAAAAGTTGTAAGATTCTTAGATAGCACACCACACCAGCAACATTTACCTATATAAATGCTACAACAGAGTATTGGTAACAGTGGCATACATTTTTTTACAATATGTGTCAGTAGGTTATGGACAAAGTTATGTTATGTATGAAGTTGAGTAATATACATATAAAGTTGCATTGCATACACAACATCAACAGAGAATAAGAACTTTTATGATATTCACCATCAGAGTCTTCCTCGACTTTTATACGCTTTGCTGGTCTGGGATGGCTCGGCTGGCTGGCTGGCACAATACGGCAGATGCAGTGCATATTCAATAGTAGTTTTCGTAGTGCTAACAACTTGCTAAGGATCTAGTAAAAGCCATGATGATGAAGAAGTCACTACAATATGTATTATGTACTTTATATCTTTTATAGCCATGTGGTGTTTGAACACTTACATGATTCGAGCATTAGTTTTTCTTTCAGAATCTACATATTATACTGACATACTGGGTGTGCGCATAAAATGAAGAATAAAGTTAGCATGTGTGCTGCAAATGCAAAAAATCCCACGTTTGTATATCCTTTTGTATTTGTAAGTAGCATGCAAAATCTCTTCATTTATAAAAGCATTCATCCAAATGCCTTGAGTTTTTTTGTGATCAGCAAAGAAATCGTAACGCAATGTACTTTCTTTGATACTGTTTACTATCTTCTTGCATTTCATTGTTGTTGTGTTGTGAATGTTGTTGTTCTAGACAGGGACAGACAACTAGGACTAGTAAACAGTGCTTGCAAATATTTTATAGCACATAACGTAACTACAACATCACACTCAACTAGCATGGGCATGTCATGATAATATACCATGATGGTCCTGATTTTTCATACATATCGAATTATTTGTTTATTTGAGTGAGACAGGCTATGTAGCCTAGTACTTTTTTATAGGTATGCATACAGAGTTGGTATCACAGACAGACAGATCTTTGATGATGACGATGGTGATGAGATGAGTCTGAAAGGGATGAGTTGTGATAGCTAAAACAGCGTCATGTATGAAATAAATTGAAGTGAGTGGGAAAGGATGATGGGAATAACGACGATGGCGGAGGAGGAGGAATTTATTGACGTATATGATTGCCATTTAATGTGGTATAGTGGTTTGGTTAGCAAAAAGGCATTGCCAAGACACGTTACCTTGATTGCTACTCACTCATTATTATTGTTTGCATGGATGGGTAGGCACATTCACAAACAACAAAACACCTTTCCATATAATCATGGCAGCCATTTTGTCTTTGAATAAAATTCTTCAAAAATAAGTTGGTAAAAATTAGATTACAGTTTACAGTTGTTTTGGAATTTGGAACTTTAGGAAGAAGACTTGCTGTTGAAGGTTTACGTGTTTGAGCTGCATCTAATACAATGCGTGAGTTTGAACTGATGCGAGGATTGTTCATGTAATGCATGTATTCTCTTTGTATTATCTTTTGCTGTCAAATTATGAAAAATTACATTCCATTACTAGCTTTGAAAGGTTTATTTGGCACGCTCTACCAGTCAATCTGTGATCCATACAACTAATTGTTAATACATTCGTGCAAAATCGAAATTAATCATGTTTTTTCCCAATTTTGACTGAAATGGCGAAGGCGAGCTCCCAATACAAAGAGCCTCACAAACAAAGTCAGTGCAGTTGTTATTGTTTATGAAACCCAACTGACTGAAAATTTTCCTTTGCTATTTCCATGAATGATATTAAGTATTATGTGTATGTTTATTAGACGGATACCTGCTCTGCTCTATGCTCTACCACCAAAACAAAATGTTTGTTATGTACGCTTGACCTCCATTTCTACTATACGCATAGTGAAATCACATTGTTGAATGTTGAATCTGCAATGCGTGTCATTAATGTGACAATGAGAATAATAGCAACAGCGCTTTAACATTGTAGCTGGTTTGAGTAGTTTTCCATTTCCATTATTGTTTTTCATTGTTTTACACCTAATATGTATGTTGGGTTGTTTTAGCCAGCTTGCAGCCTGCTGCTAAGTAGCTGTTAGATTTTGCTACTCTTTCGTCTTACCGCTTTTACGATAATAATGTTCATGTGGAGGAAAAATTCTAGAAAATGGGTATTAATAGCCTGATCTTGAAATTAAACGGAATGTGACCCATGATTTTCTCATACTTCTTTGTCTATCAAACGTTCCATTTACGTCCCTGTTGGTGACATCAAAGGGCCAGAAAATCAGAAATCATCTAAGACATTCATAACATTTTTACTTTCTTTCATCTTTCCTGGGGTTTTTAAATAGTATTTTCGTAATGGTCATAATTTCATTATGGCGAGCTTAAGTAACAATTCGAAAAAAAATCATGATTAACTGTTTACCTTGATAAAGTCAGCATGATGCTCTCTAATATACTAGCGCTTGGAAAAGCCTATTTTTTGGAATTTACGTGTGGGTTGACATTGAGTTGGCATAAAAGTTACTATATACTATGCTTAGTAATAATAAGGAAAGTAGGAGTACGAGTAGGATTATATAAAGTGAATCACGTTTATTCGTAAAAACTTTTTTCCTTCATACAAACATTATAAAATCCCAAGATTCATGTACGTCCTGGTACACTCCGTTTGATTTCATTGCATAAATGATCGTATACTTGTGTAGTGTCAAGATATGGAAATAAGATGCCCAATGCTTAGGACAAATGTATCATACTTGCTACATGTTTCAACTGTGATATTTCACAAAGATGACATCTTTTCATTCATTGAATAGACTTAATCGTAAACATCAAGGATGTCTCACTGTCTGTATGAGTGAGTAGCTACGAGCTACAATAATAATTGGCAGGTGTAGTTAATAAAGTTCCAAATGTCATCCCGTTTGTAATGTTAAATGTTTAAAATAAAAATTGTGATATGACTTAGCACGGAAAAATTCAACTAGTAGGCAGACATGCATGAAGGCTTTGCATTTTTTGCAACACGAAAAATAGGATGGAACTACAATAGGAGCAGCAGTATGCTCTCAACAAGGTCCCACTTTAAAAAAAAATCTCAAACAGGAACTTTGCTTGTAAAGATTTGCATTTGTCATTTAGGGAGTAATATATTTAAAGTTTTGCAAAATCTGAGTCCAAGGCTAAATGCAACATTGTGTTGTTATTATTTTAGGGAAAAGATGAACAACAATAACATGTAAAAAAGAAACTTTCTGTGGTGATCATCCTATAGGGATACCACAATCGCATAATATTAAAGTTCATTTTAATGGACAAACGTGAATACCTTGAATACGCTATAAAAGAAGGATTTTATTTAACATTCTTTGTCCCATCACCTTATTTGCTATCACTGTTATATTTTTTACAAGAAGAAAAACTTAAAAAATAAATGCTCTTATATTCCAACATAACATGCACATAAGTCTGTACTTGGCAGCTAGACTGTCACATTCCGGTGGGATATGGATACACGGAAGAGTAGTGGA